>JAWZYT010003540.1:0-2500 GCA_034508575.1 Petrolisthes manimaculis | reverse complement strand
TTTACTATTTACTATTTACTGGAGCTCTATGAATCCTCCAAAATAATTCAGGCCACAGAACCCTTCAGTATTTCTAATAGGGAATGTGTTGCCCGGAGTAGTTTGGAGAATTCATAGAACTCCAGTTAGGGCCCTCAATTTTTTTTTAAACTACGGGTGTTATTAGGGCGATATAATATTTATTTTGTTTTTGCAAATAATGTAAAAAAAAATATAAAAAATAAAGGAAAGAAGAGAGAATAACTTACTCTACATCTGTATATATGAAAAGGTTGAGAACTAATTACAATAAAAAATGGCAATAAAAAGAACTCAGTATATCCCCCTCCTGTGTAATAGAGTGAGAGCATGCAGACCAAAACCATATTCAACTTCCTTCGAGAAAATGGATAAAATACAAAGGATAAGAGGGGATGAAAAAATGAGGGAATGGAAAAATGAGAACAAAGGCAAGGAAGGAATGAAGAGCAGGAACACGCAAACCTGTGAAGAAGAAAAAAAAGGAATGATAAAGGAGGGAATAGAAGGCAAAGGGAGAATACGAAAGGAGGAGGAGGGAATGATGGAGGGAAAGATGGAGGTATGCTGGAACGACGAACGAAGGAATGAAGGAAGGAGAGATATGATGGAAGGGAAGGAGGTGAATGAGAGGGAAAACTGAAAAAGAATGCGAAGATATAGAAGAGGGAAGAGAGAAGTAGGGGGTGGGGGGAAGTCGGTATGGAGGCAAGAGGAAAGGAAAGGAAAAGAGGAGAGGAAAAAGGTTAAAGAGGAGTGGAAGAAGGGAAAAGAGGAGAGGAAAAAAGGAAGAGAGGAGTGGAAGAAGGAAAATAGGCGAGAAGGAAAGAGATGGAAGTAGTAGGAGAGGAAGAAGGGAAAAAGAGGAGAGGAAGAAAGCGAAGAAAGCAGGAGAGAGAGAGAGAGAGAGAGAGAGAGAGGGAGGGTTGGAGGGAAAGACAGAGGAAAGAAAAGAGTGAAGTACAAAGGACTGAGAGAAAAAAAAATAGGAAGTAAAGGAAATGGAGAGAAGAGAAGGCACAACACGTAGGTCAGGGAGGGAGGGAGGGAGGGAGACAAGAGGAGAGGGAGGGAGGGAGTGATGGAGGGAGGGAGGGAGGGAGGCATAGAGAGAGTGAGTGAGGGAGGGAGGGAGACAGAGAGAGATAAGGAAAAAGTGAAAGAGATAGGGACAGCGAGGGAGTGAAAAAGAAAAGGAGATTATAGGAAAGGGAGAGGGACTGGTAGGAGTGAGTGAGAGGGAGAGCGAGGGAGTGGTAGGAGTGAGTGAAAGAGAAGAAAAGAGAGGGGATAGGTACTGAGGAAGGGAAGGAAGGGAGTGAAGGAGAGTGGGAGAGAATGTGCAAGGGAGGGAGGGAGGGAGGGAAAGAGGAGGGGAGAGGAAGGAAAGGGAGGGAAGTAGGAAGGGAGAGGAAGGAAAAGGAGGGAAGGAGAGTGGGAGAGAATGTGCAAGGGAAGGAGAGAGGGAGGGAAGGAGGAGGGAAGATGAAGGAAAGGACGGGAAGGAGGGCAAGACTGAAGGAGGAAAAAGTAGTTGGTATAAGTAGAGAAAAAAAGAGAAAGATCAGGATTAATAGGAGAAAACAGTACAAAGGGAGAGAATACTGGAGTACAAAGGGAGAGAATAGAGTACAAAGGGAGAGTATGCTGGGGTACAAAGGGAGAGAATAGAGTAAAAAGGGAGAGAATGGGGTACAAAGGGAGAGAATGGAATACAAAGTGAGATAATAGAATACAAAGTGAGAGAATGAAATACAAAGGGAGAGAATTCTTCGTCGATTTTTCTTGCTATAGTTTATGTTTATGTTCTTGTTATGTTTATGTTCTTATGTTTATCTATGTGTTTATGTAAATATTTGATTGTTAAATAGATCAGCACGAATTGTATGGTTGATCAGGGGCGTTACAAGGCCAATGTCATATTAAGTCTATGGGTATTATTATTATTAGAGCACATTGTTTTTTTTGATGAGTGGTAAATCTAGAGCAATAGATTCCTCCACCAAACTATTCCAGGCAACAAGATACCATTATTTATCTGTTTCCTGGCTGACTTTGGAGGAATCTAAGGCACTCCAATCTATCACAAGTGTACTATCCACATATCCTGATCTTGATTTTTAACCTGGATTGAGCAAATGTACAGCACTTCTAATTTAGGCTTCATGACGCCCTGTGATGTTGTCAAGTTTGGTAAACATCCATTAGCGAGATTTTTTTTTAGTAAACTTGTTCGCTAACCAACGAACATTGAGTGATTGCATAAATTTTAATAATAACATATATATATATATAGACAGAGATATGTAGATACACAAATAGATACCATAGCTAAATAGATAGAGAGACAGACGGGCGGTTGGAGAGAGAGAGAGAGAGAGAGAGAGAGAGAGAGAGAGAGAGAGAGAGAGAGAGAGAGAGTTCACTCCAGACGACTCTGCCAGCCGCGATATTCTGGGAAAGAATTCCAGCAGACTGCGTG
>JAWZYT010003539.1:42500-47500 GCA_034508575.1 Petrolisthes manimaculis | reverse complement strand
CTCGCTCCTTTTCTCGTCTTTCTCTATATATTATTCTCTCTATCTCTTGTTTGTTTTTTTCACTGCCTGTGTGTGTGTGTGTGTGTGTGTCGTGTTTCTTCACTTTTTTGTCTCAAATTGTCATTGTGTATCTTCTTCGCTTTCTTTTCCTTTTCCTTTCTCTCTATCTTGTTTGTTTTTTTCACTGCCTGTGTGTGTGTGTGTGTGTGTGTCGTGTTTCTTCACTTTTTTGTCTCAAATTGTCATTGTGTATCTTCTTCGCTTTCTTTTCCTTTTCCTTTTCCTTTATCTTCACATCCTCCTCCTCCTCCTCTTCCTTCTTTTTCCCACCCCTCCAATCACCCATTCCTCTTTTTTTTCCTCTAATCTCACCCCTCCCTCCTTCACCCCTCCACCACATAGCTTTTCCTCTTTCTCGTCCCTCTAATCTCACCCCTCCCTCTCTCACCCCTCCACACGGCCTACTGTTAGACCCTCGGCTTCTCTTGAATAGAATATTTTTTTACTTCGATTTTTGTATGTGAACTGATAAGGGCCAAACGAGAGAGAGAGAGAGAGAGAGAGAGAGAGAGAGAGAGAGAGAGAGAGAGAGAGAGAGAGAGAGAGAGAGAGAGAGAGAGAGAGCTGAAATGAAGCGAGACAGAGTTATTGAAATAGCCCTATCTGTCACCCAGCTGTCAATATCACACACACACACACACACACACACACACAGGCCACCTAATATCTTATCTTCTTTATCTATAAGTTAAGCCGTTCATATTGTGTGTCAGTATAGATTTAATTGATTGATTGATATTAGGCGACGCAACAGAGAGGTCCTATAGCGCCAGAAAAAGATGATAGAAAGGTGAGACAACAAGCAGGAAGAAAATAAATAGAAAGAAAGGAGGGACAAGTGTATCTGAATAGTAAGAGATTGAAAGATAGAGATAGAAAGATTGAGAGATAGAAAGATAGAGATAGATAGAAAGATAGAGATAGATAGATAGATAGAGAGATAGAAAGATAGAGGAGAGGAAGAAAAAGTGTTGTTGAATATAGTATGTGAAGTAGGTTTTTGTAGATGTGGATGATTTCACTACAACACACTACACTATTCTACATATTACTCCCTCACTCCCTCACTATACCACTACAACACTCCACCATACCCCACACTCCATATCACATCACATTACATCACATCCAACACTACCACACACCATCATACGCCATACTACACGACACCATACACACCACACTACACCACACCCCACACCACCACACTACACCATACCCCATACTACACCACACCCCACCACACTACACCATACCCCACACCCCACACCACCACACTACACCACACACCACCACACAACACCACACCCCACAATATATTTACTGAAACCTACCCCGTCACAGAGAGATAGGAAGAAAATACACCATAACGTTAAACCAGAATGACAACATCAACAACAACAACAACACCGCTATATGACAGACTGTAGGTTGGGATTCGATAATGTACAACGGTAAACCTTATCAACCTAATAATTTCAACCCCGTCCGGTCTCAAATGTTTTGGGATCCGACCCGAAGTGAGTTTGTCGCTTTAAAGGTGTGTGTGTGTGTTTATTTATTTGTTTGTTTGTGTGTGTGTGTTTATTCATTTGTTGGTTTGTGTGTGTTTAATTGTTTCTTGGTTTGTGTGTTTATTTGTGTTTATTTGTTTCTTTGTGTGTGTAATAATAATAATAATAAACGGTTTATTTAGATAGCAGCCATAAGGCTGAAAATACACAGTACATTATGTGATGATTGATGAGAAGGGTTTTATATATACAACAATGAAATGAGATATAGATATAGCATTATTTGTTATTGATGATTCTGACCATAGTGGGTATGGGGCTGTTTTTGTAGCGGTCAGTACGTGCTCTTATCGGCTTTAAGATATTGTTGTGCCTCGTAGATTGTCGTGGTGGGGGAAGGGAAGGTGGAAGCATATCTCGGTGTCTCGGGTTTCTTAGCAGACCAATGCTAATCGTCGCAGATTGTCGTGGTGTACAGTTTGGAGGGAGACCATGCCGAGGGTGATAAGGGCCTCACTGTATGTAGTATAATCTGTCCCCAGTATTATACGACAAACTCTTTTCTGTACTCGTTCTAGCTGTTTCTTCTGTGTGGTATTAATGGAGGGGAACCAGCTAGGGGAGCCATAGGTGAGTTTGGGTAGTATGAACATGTGATATATACTCCTCAGTTCACACTGAGGTGTACCTAGGGACTTCAGCCTTCTCAGCATGTATAAACGATAAGAGGCAGACTGGGTAGTGGTGGTAATATGATGTTTCCAGTCCAACTTGCTGTCCAGTGTAATTCCCAGGATTTTAGTCTTCTCCACAACCTGGAGTGGGTGTCCCCCAGTGTGACTGTTGGTGGTGGTAAAGGTGTGGTAGAGGTGTGAAGATGCATCACCACTGTCTTGTTGTGATTGATGCTGACGTTGTTGGCTTCAGTCCAGGCTTGTAGGTTGTTGAGTTGTTGTTGTAGTAGCTGGTAGTCAGGTGCAGTGTTGTCCACTACAACTCCCACAGTGTGTGTGTGTGTATGTGTAGAAAATACGTAGGAAAATTTATACAAACTGGTGTTTTGATAATAGAGAGGAGGAATAATAGGAGGAGGAGGAATATGAGGAGGAAGATGAGGAGGAGGAAGAGGAAGATGAGGAGGGAGTCAGCAGTGGTCCTCCTTGTTTTAATACCACTACTTACTTTGATAATAGAGAGGAGGAGGAGGAGGGAGAAGAGGAGGAAGAAGGGGAGGAAGAGGAAGAAGGGGAGGAGGAGGAGGAAGAGGAGGTGAAGGATGCTAGGTTGGGTAAACGAGGAGGACCAGTTGTGACTCCTCAGATCAGCTCCTCTCAACTACAATTAACCTGCTTCATTACCACAGTCCCCCACACAGAGTCCCCTTGTCCTGACTGTGATGAGAGGCTTTGGGTCCTGTGTGTGTGTGTGTGTGTGTGTGTGTGTGTGTGTGTGTGTGTAAAGGGTGAAACTGAATGTGTGTGTGTGTGTTTTAGGATCACTGGATTATTAAGGGGATTGTGTGTGTGTGTGTGTGTGTGTGTGTGTGTGTGTGTGTGTGTGTAAAGGGTGAAACTGAATGTGTGTGTGTGTGTTTTAGGATCACTGGATTATTAAGGGGATTGTGTGTGTGTGTGTGTGTGTGTGTGTGTGTGTGTGTGTGTGTGTGCGTGTGTGTGTGTGTGTGTGTGTGCGTGTGTGTGTGTGTTTTATGTGTGTGTGTGTGTGTGTGTGTGTGTGTTTTATGTGTGCGTCTGTGTGCATCGCTTTGTAGCTCAGAGAAACAATAAGAGGACGAGGAGGAGGAGGAGGAGGAGGAATACTTAAAGGAGAGATTATTCGTTTTGTTGTTGTTAAATTGTAAGGTCTCTTGATTCCTCCATACATGCAGACTATACCATCACAAAACAAGATCCCCTGTAAAGGACCATAAAGATTGGGTCAGTTTTTTTGGTATTTTTTGAAGGAATAAATGAGGACTTTCCATTTGACACCAACATGAGAATCTCTCCTCTTAATAAATGCTGTGGGTGAAGGGTGGTGAGTGAGGGGTGTGGGGTGAGGGGTGGTGAGTGAGGGGTGAGGGGTGGTGAGTGAGGGGTGATGTTTGTGAGTGAAGAGTGAGGGGTGATGGTTTGTGAGTGAGGAGTGAGGGGTGTGGGGTGATGGTTGTGAGTGAGGGGCAAGGCGTGGTGAGTGAGGGGTGATGGTTTGTGAGTGAGGGGCAAGGGGTGGTGAGTGAGGAGTGAGGAGTGAGGGGTGAGGAGTGGTGAGTGAGGGCCAGCCTTTACTAACTAGAACCTTGTGGACCAGTTACCATCCACACAATACTGGGTAACCAACCGCTCAGGCAGGCAGGCAGGAAGAGAGGGAACAGGCAGACAGAAACACAGGCAGAGAGGGAGGAAGAGAGGGAACAGGCAGACAGAAATACAGGCAGAGAGGGAGGAAGAGAGGGAACAGGCAGAGAGGCAGGAAGAGAGGGAACAGGCAGACAGAAACACAGGCAGAGAGGCAGGAAGAGAGGGAACAGGCAGACAGAAACACAGGAAGAGAGGCAGGAAGAGAGGGAACAGGCAGAGAGAAACACAGGCAGAGAGGGAGGAAGAGAGGGAACAGGCAGACAGAAACACAGGAAGAGAGGGAGGAAGAGAGGGAACAGGCAGAGAGAAACACAGGCAGAGAGGGAGGAAGAGAGGGAACAGGCAGACAGAAACACAGGCAGAGAGGGAGGAAGAGAGGGAACAGGCAGACAGAAACACAGGCAGAGAGGCAGGAGAGAGGGAACAGGCAGACAGAAACACAGGCAGAGAGGGAGGAAGAGAGGGAACAGGCAGACAGAAACACAGGCAGAGAGGCAGGAAGAGAGGGAACAGGCAGACAGAAACACAGGCAGAGAGGCAGGAAGAGAGGGAACAGGCAGACAGAAACACAGGCAGAGAGGGAGGAAGAGAGGGAACAGGCAGACAGAAACACAGGCAGAGAGGGAACAGGCAGACAGAAACACAGGCAGAGAGGCAGGAAGAGAGGGAACAGGCAGACAGAAACACAGGCAGAGAGGCAGGAAGAGAGGGAACAGGCAGACAGACAGGAATACAAATAGAGAGGGAAACAGTCAGAAACACAGACAGACAGACAGGAAGAGAGGGAAACAGACAAACAGATAGGAAGAGAGGGAAACAGACAGACAGACAGACAGAAACACAGGCAGGCAGACAGACAAGCAAATAGACAGACAGACAGGAAGAGAGACAAACAGAGAGAAGTTAGACAATAAAAAACAGGAGCAAATAATCGTGATAGACGGAGAAATTGATCAAAGATGTGAAGTGACAGGGATGGTGAGACAGGAGGGAGGGAGGATGACAGACGAACAGTGAGTATAGGAAGCGAAGACTGACAGGACGGAAATGGGTAAACAGACGGGCA
>JAWZYT010003539.1:15000-37500 GCA_034508575.1 Petrolisthes manimaculis | reverse complement strand
GTGTGAGAGAGAGAGAGAGAGAGAGAGAGATAGAGTTAGAGAGAGAGATAGATAGATAGATAGATAGAGAGAGAGAGAGAGAGAGAGAGAGAGAGAGAGAGAGAGAGAGAAAAAAAAAATAGACCACCTCCCTATATTACAGTTCTTCTATTTCATTCCTTCCCTCTATTCCCTCTATCATCATCCTATTCCCTCCACCTTCCTTTTCATCCTATCTCATCCCTCCATTCCTCTTTTCTCTCTGCTTTCCCCATCATTCCCTCCCAGGTTTCTCACCATTTCATCCCATCTTTCCGTCCCTTCCAATATCCCTTCATCCCTTTCCAATTTCCTCACTATCCCATCCCCTTTTCCCCTCCTCTCCTCCCTTTCCTCACCTTCCCCTCTCTTCCATCTCTTTTCCCACTCATTCCTCTCCTCTTCCCACTCTCTTCCCTTTCCTCCCTTTCCCCTCTCTTTTCCCACTCATTCCCCTCTCTTCCATCTCTTTTCCCACTCATTCCTCTCCTCTTCCCACTTATTCCTCTCCTCTTTTAACTCTCCATCCCCTCTCATTCCTCACCTTTTCAATCTCCCTTCATCCCCCCCTCTTCCCTTTCCTACCCCTCTCATCCCTCTCATTCCTCACCTTTTCATTCTCCCTTCTTCCCTTTCCTACCCCTCTCATCCCTCTCCCTCCACATCCCTTTCCTACCCCTCTCATCCCTCTCCCTCCACATCCCTTTCCTACCCCTCTCATCCCTCTCCCTCCACATCCCTTACCTACCCCTCTCATCCCTCTCCCTCCACATCCTGTCTCTCTCAATGTTTCGGGGAGAAGAGGCACATTATTAACTCTGTGAAAATGTCCTCTGGAGCGTTTAACTTTTGGGTAATTACTCCATTTAAATAAGAAAAAGGTCATTTGTAAAGGAACAGCTGCAAGAGAAATTAAGATTCGCTTTGGAAAAATAGAATCTCCATCTTGTCTTTTTTTTTTTTTTCATCATATTTTTACTTTATTTAATTATTTGCAACCAGTGAACAGAGTAATGTATATAAAAAAAAAATTCTGTGTTTCCTTACAATCGTTTAAAAGTGTGCCGAGTTGGTGTAGATAAAGATTTGTTTTTATTTAAGAATTATTCGCGAATGTCTGTTTGGTTCTCAGTACGATTATTATTCTTTCCAAGGGTTTATTCTCATTATTAAATACTGATTTTTCTGTATCATTATGGCCAAGTACATAATTAGTGTTTGTATCACTGAACTGAAAACAGACAACAACAAGTTCACTGCCGACCAAAACCTATATAATATTATACTCTACTGGCTCCTCTTGTCAAACCAGAATCGACCAACACACACACACACACACAAAGACGCGCACACACACACACACACAAACGCGCACACACACAGTCACACACACACATGCAGACACACACATACGCAGACACACACACAGTCACACACACACACACACACGCACACACACACACATACAGTCACACACACACACACAGTCACACACACACACACACACACACACACACACACACACACACACAATTCCAGTCCCCCAGTGTGTCAGCTGTGATGGAGTAATTAGGCACAGTGTGGGGTCAGTCAAGTCTATTCCACTCCATTGTTTACAAAAGGATCATACACACATACACACTCTCCGATCTTTTGAAGGGAATATACGTGTGTGTGTGTGTGTGTGTGTGTGTGTGTGTGTGTGTGTGTGTGTATTTGATGAGGGCCCTCGTGTGTGTGTGTGTGTGTGTGATGAGGGTTTTCTATTGTGTGTGTGTGTGTGTGTGTGTGTGTATTTGATGAGGGCCTTCTTGGTTTATGAGGCATTGTATAGGTTTACCATATATATTTTAGGCCTATTTCATTATTGCAGGAGAGAAGGTGATATATAAATTGAGAATCTGCAATTTACATCCGATTTAATTTTATCGTAAAAGAGAAACTACCCCACCACCTTTCTCTCTCCGTCTGTCTATCTGTTTTTCTCTATCTATCTATCTATGCATCTATCTCACTCTCTATCTATCTCACTATCTATCTATCTCACTCTCTATCTATCTATCTCACTCTATATCTATCTCACTCTCTATCTATCTCACTCTCTATCTATCTATCTATTTTCCATTGACTTCTGTGGTAAAATGCATTGAGAAATTATTATGTGAATGCTAAAAGTGACCGTCAATATCTTGTTTTTTCTCTCCAGGTTCCGTCACCAAGACCAGTAACCTAGCCAACTTCTACGGTGGGGAGAACCTGTGGCCGGAGTCTGGTTGGAAGCCGTCGGATGGAGAGAAACCCGAGGGAAAGATGAGAAAAAGTGGCAGTCATGGCAGTGGGAGTGGCAGAGGTAGTAGCGGTGGTGGTGGTGGTGGTGGTGGTGGTGGCAGTAATAGTAGTGGCAGTGGTGGGGGTCGTGATCTATTGGCCTCTCTGGCACCTGAATACGCCGAGATTGACTCACTAGGAACCTTCACCTCAGGCAAAAAGGGAGTGGATGGGGATGTTAGTTCAGCCGAGGCCTATGCTTCAGCCTCGGTCCTCGCTGCGTGTAACAACAGAAAGAATAAGGTGAGTAATAAAAGGGAGCAGGACACTGTTGGTAAATCTGGAGCAAATGATTCCTTCCAACTATACCAGGCAACAGGATACCATTATATTTCTTCATCTGGGTCGGTTTCCTAGCATACTTTGGAGGAATCAAGGCACTCCAATCTTTCAAAAGTATACTATCCTCTTTAGGTGTCGTCTGTCTGGGGTAAATACAGTATAGAGTAGCCTACATAAATGACTAGATTAAAATACACTGATTATATGAGCAGAAAAAAAATACACTGATTATATGAACAAAAAAAAATTACACTGATTATATGAACAAATAAAAATTACACTGATTATATGAAAAAAAAAATACTGATTATATGAACAGAAAAAAAATACTGATTATATGAAAAAAAAAAAAAATTACACTGATTATATGAACAAAAAAAAAAATACACTGATTATATGAACAGAAAAAAATTACACATTGTATGAACAGAACAAAATATACAAAGTAAAATACATGAACAGAACAAAATATACAAAATAAAATACATGAACAGATTTAATACACAATCAAATCCTATTAAAGTTGTTCATGTATTTTTTTGAGACCCTGGATAGTGACATTAATTACTCGGTACATTAAACTGTCCAGCCAAGGCCATAAAAATCAGCCGAGTGTTTGAAATGCAGTAATTCTTATGACAGTGACTAATTATTACCTTCGTTTTTTTTGTGGAAGGTTATGTTTGTTTTCACTCACACTGTAGGTTCATTTGGCAAATATTGATTAGATTACAGTGTTGATTGGGCTCTCAGGTCTACTACTGTTTAAGAATCCTTTGTAAATGTGTGTATTCCTAACTTTCCTCCTCCTCCTCCCTACTTTTATCTACAGTCCTCACGTCTTCTTCTTCTTCTTCTTCTACAGGTGTCTGAGAAGTTTCTGTCTTTGCCCCAGTGTGTACCGCTCCTGAAGGGTTCCTCTCACAACCAACACCTCCTGCAGCAACAACAACAACAGCAGGAGGAGCTACACAAGAGACTCTCCAAGGACCTGCTCAATAACACAGACAACGAAGGTAGGAAGCAATACACGGATCCAGAATCAGAATTTATTTTCCCTTTTACAATGGTTATTCTCCATTATTTTATGCATTCCACTAGGTTTATACTTAAGCTTAGATAAACAGATTTGATTGTTAGACGTAAATATAAGATTTGTTTGTTTGTTTGTTTGTTTGTTTGTTTGTTTTTTAACATCAATACATACAGATCGTTAAAAAACATTCAAAACATCTAAAATGCTTAAGATATCCAAAACATCTGAATCATTTAAGACTTCTAAAATGTATAAAATCCTCAAAAATTATCATCAATAGTGAGGGAGACACAACATAAATGAATCTCTTCCCACCACGTAACCTGCACTCTACCCTAATCACTCTTCCCACCACGTAACACGTATAATAAACACAATAACTATATACATTCAGCTTCAGTATCAAACCCCAAATAGCCTATATATATATTAAAGAGAGAGAGAGAGAGAGAGAAAGAGAGAGAGAAAGAAAGAGAGAGAGAGAGAGAGAGAGAGAGAGAGAAAGATAGAGAGAGAGAAAGAGAGAGAGAAAGAGAGTAAAATGAGAGAGAGAGAGAGAGAGAGAGAAAGAAAGAGAGAGAGAGAGAGAGAGAGAGAGAGAGAGAGCGTGTTTAAGTTTTAGTATCAAACCCCATTCTCTTGTACCCTAAACAGATAAGTCTTGTGCCGAGTCCAAGCGACCTTTCTTCATCGAGACATCAACGCCTCCTTTATTGGGTTCCTCGAGTCTCTCCTTCACCAGTGTGGGTGGTGGTGGAGGTCAGAGGTCAGCACTCAGTAGTACCCTCAGTGGTCATCAACTCTCTCGTCAAGGGGGTCATATAGCTGCCTCCCCTTATAGTGTCAACCCCTTCACCTCACAACCACACCTACTCCATAAGGTAATGCATACAACCCACTATATAGATTTTTTTTTTTTTTTTTTTACCCCTTGTGTGTGGGGTGGTGTTGTTTTGTTGTTGTTGTTGTTGTTGTGTGGTGTGTTGTTGCGTTGTTGTTGTGTGTTGTGTTTTTTTTGTGTGTGTGTGTTAAATTATCTAAATATATGACTGCAAAACAACTTACTGTATATATTATTACAGCATATATTAAATTAGTTCGAGTTCCCGGTAGCAAAAATGTGACCTAATCTGACCTAACCTTTGACCTCTACAGGGTGTGGCCTTGACCCTCCGTGACCTGGTGCCGCCCCCTCCCCCCCACCCCCCACCCCAAGGCTCACACAGACACCGGGAGTTTTCACGCACGAATACACTGGAGGAGGTGAGTTAGTTTGAAGGATGTGTGTGTGTGTGTGTGAGAGAGAGAGAGTAAAAGGAGAGAGAGAGAGAGAGTAAAAGGAGAGAGAGATAGAGAGTAAAATGAGAGAGAGAGTAAAATGAGAGAGAGAGTAAAAGGAGAGAGAGAGAGAGAGAGAGTAAAATGAGAGAGAGAGATAGAGTAAAATGAGAGAGAGAGAGTAAAAGGAGAGAGAGAGAGAATAAAATGAGAGAGAGAGAGTAAAAGGAGCGAGTGAACAAGCTATATTATTGTACAAGGGAGAGAGTGTATAGTGGTACAAGGTAGTAGGGAAAATATTATATGACAAGGGAGGGAAAATATTATAGTACGGGAGAGGGAGAATATTATTATTATTATTAATATAGACTGAGATAGATAGATAGATGAATAGAGATAAATAGAGAGATTGAGATATATATACAGATAGAGAGAGAGAGAGAGAGAGAGAGAGAGATAAATGAATAGAGAGATGAATAGAGAGATTGAGATATATACAGATAGAAATAGACAGAGAGAGAGAGAAAGACAAAGAGAGGAGAGAAAATGCTGAATAACCAGTTTTAAAACGAGTTTCCTCTCTGCATGACTTATGAACCGGGAAAGGAAACTGGAAGAGGAATGGAGACGGAGGAGGAGGAGGAGGAAGAATGGGGAGGAAGAGGAAAAAGAAGGGAGAAGAGGAAGAATGGGGAGGAGGAATGAATAGGAAGGAGTAAGAAGGAAGAGTAGGAAAGATGAATAATAATAATAATGAGGAGGAGGAGGAAGAAAGGAAAGGAATATGGCAAGAGTGGGATATGAGATTATTCAGAGAGGGTTAGGAGTATGAAGTAAATAACACTAATCTAATCCACTCACACTACCAGCATACTAACACCACTAACACACTAATTCTAGATAAACACTAACACACTGATTATGTATTATCACTAACCCACTAATTATGTACTGCCTCTAACTAACCTTCTGTTACCACTACCCCATTATTATTAGCACTATCCCACAAACATCACTAACACACTAACATCACTAATTCACTAACATCACTAACACACTAACACACTAACATCACTAACTCACTAACATCACTAACAGCCTCTGGCTAGCACAGTGGTAGCAGTTGTGGCTGCAATTCTGTGGCCCAGCGTTCGATCCTTGCTCGGGACACGTTAAAAATACCACTGATGCCAGAGGTTACCACCCCTGCTTAGTCAGCCATAGCCGAAGCTGACTCGGGTCTCAGGTGGGTGGAGAGGTCTCTGGGCCATGCATTACAGGGATCATCCTTGTGATGTGTGTTATAATTGTGTTTCATACACACAGTGTGTGCTACACTCTGTCCCAGTGACTGCCACTCGCTGGCACCTTTAATAACCTTTAACACATTAACATCACTAACATCACTAACCCATTAACATCACTAACCCACTAACATCACTAACCCACTAACATCACTAACAAGACTAACCCACTAACATCACTAACTCTATCCCCAGTTACCCTACGCCTGCTACTCATCAACCCGTGTGGCTTCACCTCGTCCTTTGAATGGATCTCAGTACGGGGGCTCCACTAACACCTACCAGAGCATTGAGGGGCTCACCGAATCAATGCCCCGTGAGTGTTGTGCCCACGCCTGTGCCCACGCCCACGCCCATGCCTGCTCCCACGCCCATGCCCACGCCCACCACACCCGATGCGGCACCTGTGGTTCACATAACTCCTCTGGGTCATCGTGTCGTCGCAGCAGTGGGCGTTCCAGTAGGTGTGGACATACACGGGCGGCACGGGTAGCAGGTGGGTCCTTGTACTCCCTGTCACGTCCCTGCTGTCATGACCCTGCCCGTGTGTCACCCCTTGACCCTGCCACCGCCCTGCCAGCACACCACTACAGACCTAACTTCTACGGCTGGGCCTCACCACCAGGGTCACCGGGAGTTGAGGAGGCGTCGAGGGCGGGACCACGTAGACAAGTGTCCCTGGAGAGTGATGCCCTCCTTCGCTCTGAACAACAACAGGTATATGCTGCTGGAGGGTCCATTCGCTCTGATGGTGAGTACTGGTGTAGTCGAGACAACACCAGTGTGTACGGTGGCTCTACACGGTCTGCTGGTGGTGAGACTGTTGGAGGGTCAAGGGCAGGAGTCCAGGGCACCTCACCAGACTCTAGTGCTGTGGAAGGCGCCCCAAGTGATGCCATGTCCTGTGGTTCATGTGAGGAGACCGAGGCGTCTTTTTATGCCACGTGTGACAAACAGACCAAGTTATAAGACCCGGCAGTGATGATGGTAGAATGGTCTGGGGTTTGATGGTGTAGGGGACAGGTGAAGGGATGAATCTCACTCATGTAATAACTTCTTCCCCTCACCTCTCTCTTCTCTTTTTTTCCCACGGGTGATGATGATGTATGGAGAGTGAGAGGCAGTGAATGCGGGTGAATGAATACTGGTGCTGTGAGTGTGGGTGGACTGCTGGGATACTGGTACTGGTATTATATAAACTTTAACTAGTAACCAGGCCAATCACTGTCCTGGGTTGACGTGGGTCGCTGTCTGTACCAGGTCGTGTCAATATGCAAGCTGAGGAGGCAACAGGGTGTGTACATAGAAATAGTTGTACTGTAAGAAAGGGACCTACTACGAAACTGGAAAACAAACAAAACAAAAAATAACCATCGTGTTATTTTTTCAGCAAACCATAGTTACGTAACCCAGAACAAAATAAAAACCCGATTAATGCTCACTTGAATTATTAGCGGCGGAAAGGGGGACGATGTGTTTCCCTATCTGCAGTGTTAGACCTGTTAAGTGTTCTCTCTTCCACTGTCTCACACACGATGCTCAACAACAGACTGTGGTGACGGTGGTGGTGGCCAAAACCTTCCCTTCACCTTTATAAATGATATGGGGGTGTGAGGGGGTCGGTCATACCACCCCAGTCAGTAGTTATTTATAGGTGATGCAGTAACAGTGTCATGTGGTGGTTTTAAATCAATCATATTCCTTCTTTTCGCTGTGAACCGGTAGACGTCCAGAAATTCATCATGCTTTTTAGGGGATTAGTTAATTTTATATAAAGTATGAGTATGAGTGTGTGTGTGTATAGTGAGTTTGTTCATACATAGACATGGCATATTTGTTATTGTCAACAATTACTAAGAACCGAAGCATTGGTAAGTAATATAATGTAATATAATGAACTGGAAAATTGGTTACTGTCAAATACTCTAGTGGGAAATACAGTTGGGAGCTGAAATGTTGCTATGTATCCGGAGTCTTGTATGTGGATTATTATTAATATATAATTATATATTATTTTTTCGAATCCGATGTGGTGACAAGTGTTGATAAATGTAAAACTAGTGATAAAAACAATTAAGCAACGTAGAAGAATAAACCAAACCACGAGTGTTTACATCTGTCTGGATTCTTGTGTCTCCATTATTATTATTAACATTATATTTTTTTTTTTTTCGAATACGATGTGACAGTGTTGATAAATGCAAACGAACATTGATAGAAACAGATAACAACAACATCAACAACAACAATACTCCGGCACGTGTACAAAACAGGGATGAGATAGGTTTGATACAGTCGGGGTCAATAAATCCTGGAACATCTTAGAATGAAACGACCTCAAAAAATAATGCAAAAATATTATCTATAAATGTTGTTTGTCTCTACAACATTGGTATTGTATGATTTAACTTCACATCTCATTCACCCGATGCAGGACTTTTGACTTTGACTGTACATGCACTGAGGTCAGGCATTGCTCGGTTACCACACACACACACACACACACACACACACAAACGATTAATTAAAGAGAAAGTAGTAGTGGTGGTGTTGATGACTAAACTTGTGTTGTAACTGTTGGTGAAGCAAGTGTAATAAACACGAGCGAATCGAATCTGTACATAGCATAACAATTATCAAAATATTAGAACTTAAGATGGACTGCAGTGTGAAGGGGAGAAACGAAATGAAACTAAACGAAACAGAACTAAGATGGACTGTAGTGTAAAGGGGAGAAACGAAATGAAACTAAACGAAACAGAACTAAGATAGATTGCAGTGTAAAGGGGGAGAAACGAAACTAAACCTGAAACGAAACAGAAGAGGCATGAGTTGTTGGTTGGTACAAGGAAATAGTTGAGTCAGACAGACAGATGCACTGAGTAACTCTTTTAATTAACACAGAATAAGATAGACCAAAGCCAAAACAGAAAATTTAGATAACTCTCTCTAGTCAAATCTCTCGCGAACGAATATTTCTAGAAACTTTTCATAGTGATGGTATAATTTTTTTTTTTATAGGAACCTGAGGTGAAATAGAAATGTTATTATCATGGAATTTGCTTTATAAATTGCACATACAGTGACTAATATATATATATATATATATATATATATATATATATATATATATACTCTTTATCGATTCGTGGGTTTACATTTCGAAATAAGTCTCATAGATATTGATTCAGATACATGGTCGGGTCCCGGGTCCTAATTGTCAATAAGTCGGGTCAGAAGTTGGGTCCCGGGTCCGAAATGTCAACAAAACCCCGACTTGGTGTTGTATAAAACTGAGGAAATAATTCTACTCTTTAATTAAGCTCAAGGGGCCCTGTGATGCGGTCAGAAAATTGGAGGTAAATGAGTCCTTTAATCATTGCCACGAAACACTATAGGCTATATGGAATTAAATAAGGAGCTTGTTTCGTGGCATAGTCTGGAGGAATCAGAGGCCACCAGTTCTCACACACAATCACAGGGTCCTTAAGGGGATAATAAATACACTTTTTGGTACATTTGGGGCATCTTGATTCCTCCAAAGTATGCCACGAAACGGGACCACATGAACAACAAAACTAATGGTGGTCTGTTGTCTGGAAAAAATAAATAGTTTGTAGGAATCTTTGGCTCCATATTTACCAACACTATACAATTGGCAGCATTTATGACTGGTACATGTAGGTAAAGAGGACTGGCAACGCTGACTGTACCATTTATAAGTGCTGGGAACTGTACATATCTCTCCCTTAATTAAGTGCAGATTTGTAATGTAATTCTCGATTCAAATTTTGGGTCCTGTAATGTAATTCTCGATTCAAATTTTGGGTCCTGTAATGTAATTCTCGACTCAAATTTTGGGTCCAAGTTTCACAAGTCAAGTATTAGGGTGTTTGGAAATTTTACGAAACAAGCGATTAAGTTGCAAGATTAGTTAAGGTATATGCTAAAAAAAATATATATGATAATAGAAATGATGGAATGGAAATGAAGAGAGAAAATAAAATATATCAACCCAAGAACTCGGATGAAAAAAAAATAAAAGCAGAAATATTTAAATCTAAGTTGAAACATTGTGAAAATAATAGATACGAGGGATACAAAAGTGAAATGGAAAAGATTAGAAAGACGAGGAAAATAATGAGACAAAATAGAATTGGACATTGAAAAATAACAATACAATATGTGAACTGCATTGAAAACTTAAGGACTAATAATATTTTAGGATATGAGTGCCCCCCCCCTCAAAAAAAAAAAAAAAAAAAAAAGGAAAATTAATCGACCCGAAGGTGATTGAAGGAAATGAGAATGAAAAAAAAAAATACTGGGATATTGTCGAAGAAATTGAAACTGAAAAGACTAGTGAAGAAAATGAAACTGAAACTAAAAAAAATGTGACGAGAATGAAATTGAGGGAAGCTATTGATTGAAACTAAGACGAAACGTGTACAAACTAATACTGGGATATGTGAGTGAAAGAGAGAGAAACTATGGATTTAACTGAAAAAAACTACAAAGAGTGAAGATAATAACACTAAAAATAAAATAGATATAGATAAATAAAGAGATAAATAAAAACTAAAACTCGAATAGTGAAAATATAAATACCTTCTTCTGTTGGCTTAGAAAAATAATAATAATAATAATAATAATAATAATAATAATAATAACAAGTGACTGTGTTTGAAGGAGTAGAGACTGTGTTTTTTCTAAGTCAAATGTATGTGTGTGTGTGTACATAATAATAGAGAGTTAAATAAATAAATAAATAATAATAATAATAATAATAATAAAAAAAAAACTTGTACTCATTCTGTGCTGTTTCGTCCCAAGATTATTATTATGATTTTAAAGATAGTTATTGTATAGTTAATTAAGTAAGCAGCATTTGTGAAAGAAAGAAGAAGAAGACGTAATGATAATCAGCAATAAATATGTAAACAAACAAACAAACTAACAAACCCCCAACCCCCCTCCTCCTCCCTACTTCCACCCCCCACCCTCCCATTCCTCACACATTCCCTCCTTTTCTTCTCTCCCAATCCCCACCTCTTCCTCTTCCCCCTCCCTCCTTTCTCCACCACCTCCCCCCACTTTGTCCCCTCCCTCCTTATTCTTTCCACCCCTCCCTCCTTTCTCACCCTCCTACTCCCTCCCCCCGCTCCCTCCTTTCTTTCTACGCCCCCTCCCCCACTCCCTCCCCCTACTCCCTCCCTTCTTTCTACACCCCCATCCCCTACTCCCTCCCTTCTTTCTACGCATCTCCCCCTACTCCCTCCATCCTCCGCCTCTTCCCCTCCCCCCACTCCTCTTTTCCAACTCCCCCCCCACTCCCACTCCTCCCCACTTCAGTTGAAATGTGTTCTTTAAAAGTTGTAAATTATTAAGTTGTTATTGTTATTGTAGCAATTTTTTTTTTCTAAGAGTATATAGTAATATTTCTTGAGATTTACCTTCTGTTTTTTTTCCTGTGGTTAGGTTTCTCAATATTTGTTTTCCTTTATATTTTGACTGTCTCTGTCTGTCTGTCTTCTCTTCCCTTTCTATTATGTTTATCTTTCAAGCCTAGTCATATCTCTCTCTCTCTCTCTCTCTCTCTCTCTCTCTCTCTCTCTCTCTCTCTCTCTCCACATTATTTCCTTCCATTTCTGTCGTTCTTTTTCAGTGTTACAATATCATCTTTTCATATTCTAAAATCTCTCCTTTCCTTTCCTTCCCTTCCCTTCACCCCTTCCTTCCTTCCCTTCCCTTCACCCCTTCCTTCCTTCCCTTCCCTTCACCCCTTCCTTCCCTCCCTTTCCTTCACCCCTTCCTTCCCTCCCTTCCCTTCACCCCTTCCTTCACCCCTTCTTTCCTTCCCTTCACCCCTTCCTTCCCTTCCATTCACCCCTTCCTTCCCTCCCTTCCCTTCACCCCTTCCTTCCTTCCCTTCCCTTCACCCCTTCCTTCCCTCCCTTTCCTTCACCCCTTCCTTCCCTCCCTTTCCTTCACCCCTTCCTTCCCTCCCTTTCCTTCACCCTTTCCTTCCTTCCCTTCCCTTTCCTTCACCCCTTCCTTCCTTCCCTTCCCTTCCCTTCACTCCTTCCTTCCCTTCCCTTCACCCCTTCCTTCCCTCCCTTTCCTTCACCCCTTCCTTCCCTCCCTTTCCTTCACCCCTTCCTTCCCTCCCTTCCCTTCCCTTCACCCCTTCCTTCCCTCCTTCCCTTTCCTTCACCCCTTCCTTCCTTCCCTTCTATTATTATGATTTATACAGCCAACCATTCGTCTTCCTTCCTTTACTCCCGAAAGAATAACTATTTTAACATCTGTAGATCCATTTTTCACTTATATTATTTTATCTTCCAGTAAATTAAACTGACAACTCCATTTCTTACCTCTATTATTTTATCCCCCAGTAAATTAAACGAACAAAATTAGTCTAAACTTTTATAGCAAACACCTTATGATTTCCAAAAACCAACCAACCAACCAACCACAACCAAAAACTCTGATGTAAAAAACGAAAATTAAAAAAAAAAAAATAATAATAATAATAATATATGGGCATTCACACTCCTCCAAGGAACGGTAACTGATGTGGTATTTAATTTGTAATGTGGCAGGTGTTGTGTGTGTGTGTGTGTGTGTGTGTTTATGTATATCACGATGTTGTATAATTATAGATGTCTAAGCAACCCAATATAATGAATCAGAAGCAGTCAGAATACAACAACAATATCAACAACAATATCAACAACAATATCAACAACAATAATAACAAAACGACCCAATGTAACAACACCAACAACAACAACATCAACAACCAAACAACCCAATACAATGAACTAGTAGCGAACAGAATAACAACCACCACCACAACAACAACCACAAACATCATACGAGGTGGAGGAAAACATTGACAGACTAATGATATTTAACTGCTCAAAATATCGTCTCTTTCTAAACGCCTGGGCCTTTCCTCACTCATACCATTCTGTCTTGGTAATGTTTTTCTTAATTTTATCTTTTTTTATTTCTCTCGTGGTTTAGTTAACTGTACCAAAATGTATTATAATTATTAAGAGCACATTGTCTCTCTTTAAATGCCCCCTTTCCTCACTTATATATACTATTCTGTTAAATTCATTATTATTTATACCGGTACTTTTATTTTTTATATAATTCAGTTGTGGTCATTTGTATCAAGACGTATAAAAAAAAAAAAAAAACAGATACAGAACGGCCACATGACAAAATATAATACCACACGTGTTTCTGAAATGAGGGGGTCAATATTTTACGGTGGTCTAATTGGAGGTCTACGTAGAATTCTAAGCTGTGCAAAAAAAAAAAAACAGACCTTCCTTCTCGTATACTGAGGCAGTCTGTTTTTTGGCACAGCTTGGAAGAATCTCATGGGTAGTTCTCCAATCCACTCCCACCCAAAAATTAATAATCCCCTTAAGGAACCCTGTGTGTGATGTAGTCAGAAAATTGGAGGTAAAATGAGTTCTTCAAATATTGCCACGAAACACACACACACACACCAACACACACACACCAACACACACACACCTACACACACACACACACACACACACACCTACATAGAAGGAGGTTGTTTGTTTCGTGGCATAGTCAAGAGGAATCAGAAGCCACCAATTCTCACACATACATGATCACAGGGTCGCTAAGGATGAGTAGTGGATGCAGCTGACAATTCTTCATTATCTTTTGTAATATACTGATGAAACTTTGTTGTAACTGTTTCTTTGTACATGTAGCAGAGCTTAGTGAGTTAGAGGGAGTGACTGTGAGAATTAGTGGTAGAACGAGTACCCTATAGTGAAAGAAAGAGAGAAAGAGAGAGAGAGAGAGAGTGTGTGTGTATGTGTACGTGTGTAACCCTGATATAGTAAGTGTACTCTGACGGGATATACTTGTAAATACAAAGTTATGGTGCTTTGTCCTGGTTATGTAAAAGTGAAAACACAAATAATAATAATAATAATAATAATAATAATAAAGAGAAAATACAAAAAATAGAATGTATAGGGAACTTGGAGGGGTAAAAGAAGTGTGTAAGTGGGGGGGGGGGGGTACAGATTGGCCCCCAAAATGAAACCCCCTTAAAAACTCAGGTGCCCCCCCCAAAAAAAAAAAAATAATAATAATAATAAAGTATAGTTACAGACACAAGAAACAGACGCATTTGAAACGGGGCCCCTCAGAGAGCATAAGGAAAACCCCACCTCTGTAAACCACGTGTTGTTGTTGTTGTTGTTCACTTATTATGCTTGATGAAGGGCCCTGTCTCCTTTGGTATGGGTTGCTTTACTTGTGTCGTCAACTGTACACACCGTTTTATGTAATTTGACCTCGCCGAGTATTATCTAACATGAGTTAAGTGAACAATACTAAACTTAATCTGACCTGACCTATTCTGACCTGACCTGACCTGATCTGATCTGACTTGACCTGACCTAATCTGAGTATTATCTCATTTAATTTGACCTAATCCAACTCAACCTTACCTAATCTGACCTAACCTAACCTAACCTAGTCTAATTTAATCTAACCTAACCTAACCTAGTCTAATTTTATCTAACCTAACCTAACCTAGTCTAATTTTATCTAACCTAACCTAACCTGACCTGACCAAATCGTATGTAATTTTTGACCAAGACAAATGTTCACAACTCGTATTTGGTCCTATATATTCCATGAGTGAGTAACAGAATGAGTCAACAACGAAAATAACTATATTTCCATGAATGTTAATGAACAATGATAAAATGTTACTAAAGGGGTTGAAATAATAATAATAATGATACTGATGATAACAACAATAATAATGATAACAACAACAACAACAACAATAATAATAATAACAACAACAATAATAATAATAATAATAATAACAACAACAATACTAATAATAATAATAATAACAACAACAATACTAATAATAATAATAATAATAATAATAACAACAACAATACTAATAATAACAATAACAATGATACTACTAATAATAATAATACCTGACCACCCCTACAAGTCTCCCTTTATACTAAACTATAACATACATACAGTACATGTGTTGTATATAATTCTATAGATGATATCCCCTCACCGTATACGAGGAATAATAAACCCTTCTCCTCCCTAGAGATTACTATGGACATAAAAACAGTGATGTGGTTTGTACGTCAAAATAATAAATAAACAATGATGTGCTTTTTTGTGGAAGGACTGATCGGTGTAAATAAATAATTGTTTTTGTTTACAAGAAGCGAGCATTGTTATTTACTACAGATCCTTAAGGGGGTGCGGGAATAGGGGGTCAAGCTTGGGGGGATCGGGGGGGGGGGAGAATCGGGGGGTCGGGGGGGAGCTTGGGGGGGTTGGGGGAATGGTTATAAGACAGGGTCCTATAAGGGTGATATATTCCCTGTGTTGGTGGATTGAAAGGTGTGGCCTGCATGGGCTATAAAAAAGTATCATATCTATAATTATAATCATGATCCCCTTCTCAATTTTTGTATTTTTTTTTAGGTTTTTCCATGTCTGAGGTGGTCGTCTTCATTCCTCCTCCACAACACAGGTAAGAGACGTGCTGATACAACACACACACACACACAGACACACACACACACACACACACACACACACACACACACACACACACACACACACACACACACACAGACACACACACACACACACACACACAAACACCTCACCTATACAGTATATTCAGCACATGTAAGGTATAATATAAATATAGCACCTCGGCCTCACTGTATACATTATCTAACTCACACCTCAACTTACCCATATCTAGATCCTATTATACCAAGTGTTCTTCCTTATCCTATGAATTTTAAAGCCTAGAATGCCTTCCTGTATATATATATCGGATGTATTGGTTTATTTCAGCTGCAATACACGTCAAACTCAGGCCTCAATTTAACCCTACCAGTGACCCCATTATAGCCAGGGTTCTTGGTGTATTGATAGCCTTAAAAGTGCCTCGCCAGGATAATATCGAAGGTATAAGCAGGGTATAAGTTCACCTCGGCTGCAATACACGTCAAACTCAGCCCTCGATTTTAGCCAGACCGTGCGATGTGCGTTATACCCCCAAAAGCTGCATGCAAGGTGTTGGTTGACCTGCCTTTACCACCCAACCACCCGACCCACCTAGGCAGGACACGTAGGCCAATACCCACATCAAATACACACCACATGCATAGTGATAGGGCCAGAATGTGAGCTGAGGGGGTGGGGTGGAAGGGGAGGGGGTGTTGGAAGAGGGAGAGTGTTGGAAATGGGAGAGAGGAGGGGGTGTTGGAAGAGGGAGAGTGTTGAAATGGGAGGGAGAGAGGGAGGGTGAGGGTGCTGGAAATGGGAGAGGGAGAGAGCAAGAAATCTAAAGTGGGAGGGAGCAAGGGGTGTAGAGAGGGAGAGAGGGTGTTGTAAATAGGAGAGGGAGTTTGGAAAGGGGTAAAAATTGGGAGCAGTGAAATAGTTAGTTTAGGAAGTACCCGAGTTGAGGGAGTTAGGGAGTGTGTGTGTGTGTGTGTGTGTGATGGGAAGAGAGAAGGAGATAGGGTGTGTGTGTGATGGAAGAGAGAAGGTGGATAGGGTGTGTGTGGTGATGGGAGAGAGAAGGAGATAGGGTGTGCGTGCGTGTGTGTGTGTGTGTGATGGGAAGAAAGAAGGAGATAGTGTGCGTGTGTGTGTGTGCGTGCAATTATTTTTGTTACCATTGAATTCCTCGTCTTTATTACAAACACAATATATAAATATAATATTATTTACTTTCTCTCTCTCTCTCTCTCTCTCTCTCTCTCTCTCTCTCTCTCTCTCTCGCTCTCTCTCTCATACATTTTCTTCCCAAACTTCATCTTTTATGGATATTTTCTTTTCTTTTCGTCTAGGTATTTGCCTGTACCTCACCTTATTTAAAAGAAATTCTCTAAACCTTTTCACTAGATTCTTCCAGGGTCCATTTTCCCTAACACTCCTCCCTCCTCCCTCCCCTCCCCTCCCCCCCTTCCCCCCTCTCTTCCCTCCCCCCTCTCTCCCTCCCTCGGTGCCTCGTAACTGATATTTTACGCCCGACGGAGAGATTCTTACCACGATTTTCTCTCCCCCCCTCCCCCCTTCCCCTCTCTCTCCTTTCTTCCTCCGCTCCCTCTTTCTCCTTCCTTTCCTTCCTTACTTCCTTCAGGTTTTTCTTCTTTCCTTCTTTCCCTCCTCCCCCTTCAACTTTGTACCTCTCCCTCTCCCTCTCCTCTCCTCTCCTCTCCTCTCCTCTCCTCTCCTCTCCTCTCCTCTCCTCTCCTCTCTCTCCTCGCTTTCCTCTCCTCTCCTTTCCTCCCTCCATCTCACCTTCTCTCTACGTGTTTCATCTCCCTCTCTCACTCCTCCCTCTTTCTCCACGTGTTTCTCTCCTCTCCTTTTCCCTTCCTTCTTTATCCTCACACTTGTTCCTCCTCCTCCTCCTCCTCCTCCTCCTCCTCCTCCTCCTCCTCCTCCTCCTCCTCCTCCTCCTCCTCCTCCTCCTCCTCCTCCTCCTCCTCCTCCTCCTCCTCCTCCTCCTCCTCCTCCTCCTCCTCCTCCTCCTCCTCCTCCTCCTCCTCCTCCTCCTCCTCCTCCTCCTCCTCCTCCTCCTCCTCCTCCTCCTCCTCCTCCTCCTCCTCCTCCTCCTCCTCCTCCTCCTCCTCCTCCTCCTCCTCCTCCTCCTCCTCCTCCTCCTCCTCCTCCTCCTCCTCCTCCTCCTCCTTCCCTACTTCCTCTTACCTTTCCTCCCCTTTCATCATGCCTTGTGATCTCTCCTTCCCTCCTTCCCCCCTCCACTCCTCTCTCTTTCCTTTATTACCCCTCTTTTCTTCTCTCCCTCCCTCCACTTCCCTCCCTTCCCTTCCATTTGCCCCTCCTCACTTCTCTCCCTCCCCTACCCTCCCTTCCTTCCTTCCTTCATTATCCACTCCCCCTCCCCCCCCACATCCTTCTCCTCCTCCCCCCCATCCAAATAAGAAAAAAAATATTGCCCCCCTTGCCCCCACCCCCCTAAAAAAGAGATTCCCTAGCACTCTCCTTAACAAAACTTACAGTATATACGAGAGAATTACAGCTTCTACCCCCAACCCCCCACCCCTCCCCCCATCTCCCCCCTCCATGGCTAAGGAAACTCCAGAATGTGTGTGGGGGCCAGGGGGGTGAGGGGAGTAGGGGGGAGTGGGAAATTACCTGCTTCCTTCCCCCTCTACTCACGGGAGAAGTAGGGGGGGTGGGGATGGGGGGAGGGGGAAATGGAGAGAAGGGGAGGGAAGGAGGAAAGGTGATGAGAAGGAAGAGAAAGAGGAGGAAGAGGGAAATGGAAGGGAGAAGGAGGAAATGTGATGAAAAGGAAGAGAAAGAGGAGGAAGAGGGAAATGGAAGGGAGAAGGAGAAAAGATGATGAAAAGGAAGAGAAGGAGGAGGAAGAGGGAAATGAAAGGGAGAAGGAGAAAAGATGATGAAAAGGAAGAGAAAGAGGAGGAAGAGGGAATAAAGGGGGATGAAGGAGGAAGAGGGGAGAAACGGGGATAGGAGTGAAAGAGGGTAGATGAGGAAGTGGGAAGTAGGGAGAAGAATGAGAAAAGGGAAAGGAGGGAAAGAGGAGGAGAGAGAGAAGAAAGAAAGGATGGTGGAAGAAGGGGAATGGGGAGAAGAGAGAGAGAGAGAGAGAGAGAGAGAGAGAGAGAGAGAGAGGCACTTACATTTCACTATTTATAAGTTGCATATTAGTTACCAGAATACACTTACTACTACTACTACTACTACTACAACTACAACTACTACAACTACTACTACTACTACTATTACTACTACTACTACTACTACAACTACAACTACTACTATTACCACCACAGCTACACTCACTCACTCACTCACTCACTTGCATCTCCACTCTAGCATAACCTAACCCGACCCATCCCACCACCACCACCACCACCCAGACTCTTCATCATCACACGTCATAGCCAACCAACACGTGAGTACCGTTTTAGCGAGTGGCTTCACAGGTGGGTTTTTGTGACCGTCTCCGTTTTGATCTTGGGTCGTGTTTAGTTTTGGTAATATTATCTCGACTGACTTGGGACTCCGTTACACCTCAATAAATTAGATTGCGTTTATAGACTAACTTTGTAGCTGTATAGTCAGGCCTCTCGGTGCCAATCAACCAGACAAACAAAAATCAACTGACTAACCAATCAATCAACCAAACAAACAAACAGCCAATCAACCAATCAGACAACCAACCAACTGACTAACCAATCAACCAACCAACCAATCAATCAGACAACCAACCAACTGACTAACCAATCAATCAACCAACTAACCAATCAATCAGACAACCAACCAACTAACTAACCAATCAACCAACCAACTAACCAATCAACCAACCAACTAACCAATCAACCAACCAACCAATCAATCAGACAACCAACCAACTGACTAACCAATCAATCAACCAACCAACCAATCAATCAGACAACCAACCAACTAACTAACCAATCAACCAACCAACTAACCAATCAACCAACCAACTAACCAACATACAAACAAACCAACACATGGACACTGTAAAAATAAAAATAAGAATTACTACTTCATATTACAGGAAAAATCCCCAGGTTTCTGATGCGTAGTCTAAAACAGAAAAGGACTGACTGATTGAACACACTTATTTCTCTGAAGGGTATTGTTAAATCTGGAGTAACTGATTTCTCTAAACTATTAAAAAAACATTCACCATTATTTCTTATGGTTTATCTGGTCCTGTTTCCTGGCAAACTTAGGAGGAATCAAGGTGTTTTAATGTAGTTTTTTGTTTACTATTATTTACATTCCTATTTGTTCCTATTAAAACTTCAGGAAAATTTCAATTTTTTTTTTTTAACATTCACGATTTTTTTTTTTTTTTTTTATCATTATTTACATTTCTATTTGTTCCTATTAAAACTACGAAAATTTCACGTAAGCAAATGCTGAATAATATCGGAGGGATTTTGGCGAGGGAGTGCAGTGAGGCGAGAGAATTCGACTGACAGAAAGAGAATGGAGGAGGGGGAAATTATTACATACATACATACACACCCGTTCACTCTTATTTGTCCCTGTAAATATTATTCTAGACTTGGAACTTGATAAATAAATAAATATGTACAGTTGGCGACAGAGAAGATTCTTACTCAGGCTATAATAATAATAATAATAATAATAATAATAATAATAATAATAATATTCTTACACAGGCTATTATATTATGGAAAGAGAGGTCATTCATTCTTACACAGGGTATATTAATATGGAAGAGATTCAGTCGTTAGTGTGGAAGTACTGTAGTGAATGGTCGGTCTACCAAGCGAGACTCCACGGTGATTAGCAAAACAACAAACTTAATAATGAAAGCAAAAAAAAAAAAAAAAAATTGTTGCATTACAGTTACGGGGTCTTACATTTTCTCTGTGATTTAAGTCCTCGAAAACAACAACAACCACAACAACAACAACCTGTGTGTGTGTGTGTGTGTGTGTGTGTGTGTGTGTGCAAAGTCTGGTGGCCAATATTAGTACGTAAGAGGTACAGACAAAATGTGCAGCAGAGATATTTTCATCAGAGGGAACAAAATTATGAGTGAGGGGGTTTGGGTGGTGAAGTAATGCGCTTACACTAGACTAGAGAGGGGAAAAACATAAAAGTAGACACAAGCAAAAGGAGCATTTTCATATTATTCCAGGGAGAGAGAGAGAGAGAGAGAGAGAGAGAGAGAGAGAGAGAGAGAGAGAGAGAGAGAGAGAGAGAGAGAGAGAGAGATTCACTCCCTGTACAAACTTGCAATAGGAATACTGATAATTATTTTACTGATTACACACATACATACACACATCCTCACACACACACACACACACACACCCATACATACACACACACATACACACACACAGACACACACACAGACACACACACACACACCAACGTCAATGTACCGTCACCTACACACACACACAGACACAGACACACACACACACACATACATACACCAACGTCAATGTACCGTCACCTACACACACACACACACACACACACACACACACACACACACACACACACCGTCAATGTGCCCTATGTCACCTATCTTCACTAACATCACTATGGAGGGTTTTTATTCAACAACATGTTTACCATTCTCACTCATCATCAACAAGGAACAGTCAACTTCAAAGACTCGTGTATGTGTGTGTGTGTGTGTGTGTGCAGATAGTTCAGTGTGTGTGTGTGTGTGTGTGTGTGTGTGTGTATAGATAGTTCAGTGTGTGTGTGTGTGTGTGTGTGTGTGTGTGTGTGTGTGTGTGTGTGTGTGTGTGTGTGTGTGTGTGTGTGTGTGTGTGTGTGTGTGTGTGTGTGTGTGTGTGTGTGTGTGTGTGTGTGAGCCAGCCAAACAAACAGACAGACAGATATACAGTCAACCGACCAACCCCACCAACCAGACAAATGGCTAATCACCCCGTTAACCAATACACAGACAGACAGACACATAAAAAGACAGACATATAAACAGTCACTCAGGTACACAGACATACTTGATACCTTATAATCTATGAATAGATAAATTAGTATGTGATATTATATATAGAGAGTAATTTTAGACTTTGAGAGCTATACGTGAACTCCAAACCCCAATAATAATAATAATAATAATAATAATAACAACAACAACAATAACAATAATAATAATAATGATAATAATAATAAAAAAAAAAAAGTTTTTTTTTTTTTTTTTTTTTTTTTACATAGTCTATAGAAGGAATGCAAGGTTTTACATTCTTCAGGTCGGGCAGAGTAAGCAGGATTTGATACAGGGAAGCCGATTTGTTCTGGCTCCCCCTCCCTCCATCCATCCCTCCCCCTCCCCCTCCCCCTCCCCCTCCCTCTCTCTATCCCTCTCCCTCCCCCTCCCCCTCCTCCTCCATCCCTCTCCCTCCCTCTCCCTCCCTCTATCCCCCTCCCTCCCATCCATCCATCCTCTCCCTCCATCCATCCATCCATCCCTCTCCCTCTCCTCCATCCATCCATCCCCATCCCTCCCTCCCTCCCTCCCTCTCCCTCCCTCCCTCCATCCAACTCCCCCCCCCCTCCCTCCGGTTTTTACGGAGGGAGAGGTGGGTGGGAGGAGCCTTCCACTTTACTATCCTTTTCCTCAGACATGTAGAAACT
>JAWZYT010003539.1:0-5000 GCA_034508575.1 Petrolisthes manimaculis | reverse complement strand
CAATGTGGAGCACTTTACATTTATCTGCATTAACCCTAAAGGACCGGGGGTAGTGAAATTACTGTGCCTCCCAGACCGGGGGTTGAGCGAAAAACACGTAAAATAGCCTGTATTCGCATGCTATGTACTCTTAACCTACAAGGAACGAGTGAATTATTTTAGTACCATGAGAACGAGCAACTCTTCCTCTTTCGATTGGTACCAGTGGGAAGTCTGTAGGTTTAATGGTTACAGAATTACGACGAGTTGAATGAGGTACTGTCGCCATACGATGAGCGCTAGTGTTTGGGTGGGTGCGCTGACCGTGGCGAGGTAGTAGAAAATGGGGATAGGCGCTCGTCAGCTAAGTCACTCACCAACACACTCGGACATAACAAGATCTATAACACCTCAATTTTACCCTAGAAAAGGCAGTGTGTACTCGGTCTGAGCATCCCATTCTACTATAAACCAGTGTAGCCAACGTCTGGAGTAAAAAAAATGGGGAAAATTCCTTAACCTTGGGAAATTTTAGCAATCCGGCATATGCCGGGCCCGGTCCTTTAGGGGTTAAAGGACATTTGCCAAGTTTTCGCCCAATTCGACAATTTATTGAGAGTATCTTGCATTTCTTTAGTTTGTGCATTAGTGAGTACTGTATTTGCAATTTTAGTGTCATCGGCAAACTTCGATATTATGCATGAGAGACCTTCATTTATATCATTTATGTAAACTAAGAATAGGATTGGACCTAAAACTGACCCTTGCGGCACCCCGCTCGTAACGCCAGTCCAGTTAGATGATTTCCCATTTATTACCACGCGTTGTTTATGGTTTCTTAGCCAGTTCTCTATCCATCTTACGGTGTCGCCTTGGATTCTGTGAGATTTTAATTTACTTATCAAACGTTTGTGGGGAACTTTGTCAAAGGCTTTTTGAAAATCTAGATAAATTATGTCTACTGCTTTACTCTTATCATATTCGTTAAAAATGTCGTTTAAAAAGTCTAATAGGTTCGTTAGGCAAGAGCGTTTATTGCGAAAACCGTGCTGAGTGTCTCTCAGTAAGTTATTTTCCTCTAAATGATTTGTAAGTTTATCTCGTATGATTGTCTCTAACATTTTGCATACTACTGACGTTAGGCTGATAGGGCGATAGTTACTAGGTAAAGATTTGCTGCCTTTTTTAAATATTGGTGTTACGTTAGCGAGCTTCCATTCGTCAGGTATTATTCCAGTGTGTAAAGAATAATTAAATAGCAGAGTCAGAGGTTTTACTATTTCGCTTTTTGCTTCCTTTATTACGCGAGGGGAGATCGTGTCGGGCCAGGTGACTTATTTGCATTTAATTTATCAATACATTTGATTACATCATTTTCTGTTATGCTGATATTATTTAAAACCTCGGTGTTTTCGTTTTGGACTGTTGTTTCAGCTGGTATATTGTTTGGGTTTTCTGTAGTAAAGACTGATGCAAAGAAAGTATTTAGGATACTACTCATTCGCTCTTCATCTGTCGTAAAGTCCCCATTTTCATCAAGAATTGGTCCGATAGTTGACGTAAGTACTTTCTTTTGTCGAATATAACTCTAGAACTCTTTCGGGTTTGTCTTACTCTGATTTGCAACGTGTTTTTCAATTGTCTTTTTACTCTGTTTGATTAACTTTTTGGCTTTTCTTAGCAAGTCTATAAACTTGGCACGGTCGTCATTGTTGGCTGTGATTTTTACTCTATTATGGGCGTTCTTTTTGGCTCGTAAACAGTCGGCTATATCTTTACTCCACCACTTGGGCTTTAAGTTTTGTGCTGAACGTCGGTTTTTTAATGGTATACTATCCCTGACTGCTTTTGTGTACGCATTAGTGAAAAAGTTCCACTTTGTATTTATGTCAATAGTGCCTCGCAGACATTTCCAGTCGGTTTCTTTTAGTATCGCTCTTAGTTGGTTGAAATTGGCTTTTCTAAAATCGGGGATTTTTTTGTAGCTGTACTTTATGTCGCTTTTGTTAAAATTTATACTGAAAGTTATTATGCGGTGGTCGCTATTGGTAAATTCTTCACCTACGTTAGTATTCTCTATCATGTCTTCGTTTGTTGCAAATACTAGGTCAAGAACGTTATTTCCGCGAGTTGGGCAGTTGACAAATTGGATAAGGGAGCTCTCTTGTAAGTTAGTGTAAAGATCTTGACCATAATGAGCTGATAACGGTTCTCCTCACTTTGTTACTGGTAAATTAAAGTCACCAAGAATTATGGAATGTTGCGTGTTAATAATTTCGTTTAATTGCTCATAGATATCACGGTCGGTTTGTACTGGTTGGGCTGGGGTCTGTATAATAAAGCTAACAAAAGTTTCACCCCACAATTATTTCTAATGAGTATATAAAGTGTATCTACGTTATCAATATGAGGCTTTGATAATAGGATTGGTTTGAGATCGTCTTTAATATATAATAGAACTCCGCCTCCCCTTTTATTTGTTCGTCCTTTTTCAAATATTGTGTAACCGGAATTTTATACTCTGCTAGGAAATCTCTGCTTTCAGTATTTAGCCACGATTCGGTTATGCCGATTATATCATAATTTTCTGTGAAAGTTAATTCCTCTAAATCTGTAAATTTGTTATCTGTAAATTTGTTATGGATGCTGCGAGCGTTTACGTAAAATACCTTTAAGCTATTTCGGTTTACTCTATTTATTTGTTTTACGTTACTTGACCTTGAAGAGAGAGAGAGAGAGAGAGAGAGAGAGAGAGAGAGAGAGAGAGAGAGAGAGAGAGAATGGGGGAGGGTTAAGAAAGGAACTTACGATAAAAAGAGTGTGGAGCTGGAGACAAGTTACACACACACACACACACACATATTTGCTCTCTCTCTCTCTCTCTCGCTCGCAAAAACCAAACCCACAAAAGTATTCTCTCTCTCTCTCTCTCTCTCTCTCTCACACACACACACACACACACACACACAAGAGGAGATACAACGCAGGTGAATAAACAATGAAAGAGAAAAGAAGCTGTGAGAGAGAGAGAGAGAGAGAGAGAGAGAGAGAGAGAGAGAGAGAGAGAGAGAGAGAGAGAGAGAGAGAGAAAGAAAGGAAGAACAACATACATAAAGAAGTCTTGTGGCAACAATTGTACCTTCACACACACACACACACACACACACACACACGAGGAAAAAGTAACTCACAGAGAAAAGTAACACACACACACAGGATATACACTGTGTCGACGTATATGTATGTGTATCTATGTGTGTGTGTATGTGTGTGTGTGTATGTGTGTGTATGTGTAGTGTGTATGTGTGTGTGTGTGTGTGTGTGTGTGTGTGTGTGTGTGTGTGTGTGTGTGTAGGCAGGAAGAGGGGGAAAATAGGTATGTAGGTAGGTAGATCGAAAGAGGAGGTGGGTAGGAAGACGTGGTATGTAGGTACGTAGATGGATAGGTAGGTAGGTAGGTAGATGGGGTATGTAGGTAGGTAAGAAGAGTAGGTATAGGTAAGAAGGAGGAAGTAGGTAGGAAGAGGAGGGAGGAAGGAAGAGGAAGTAGACAGGGAGGTAAGTAGGTAGGAAGAGCAGGGAGGTTTGGTAGGTAGGTAAGAAGAGGAGGGAGGTAGGAAGGTTGGATGACGAGGTAGGTATGTAGGGAATTTGGAAGAGGAAATACTGGAAGGTAGGTATAGAGAGGAAAGACTGGAAGGTAAATAGAGAGAGGAAAGACTGAAAGGTAAATAGAGAGAGGAAAGAGTGGATGATGGATATAGTGTTGTGTTGCTGGAATAATACAAAGACTCTTCTACCTCCACTTGATGAGTTGGTTAGTTATAAAGGGACACGGGTATAATGCCTATTGATTGACAGTCTGAGCGAGGACCATTAAGGGACCCTGTGATGTTGTCAGAAAATTGGGGGTATGTGAGTCCTTCAAATATTTCCACGAAACACACACACCTATGTAGAAGGAGCGTATTTCATGGCATAGCTAGCCTAGTCAGGAGGAATTAGAAGCCTCCAATTTCCATACACGATCACAGAGTCCCTAAGAGATTAACGTGTTCTGGATGATTTGGTGGGCTTCTTATTCCTCCAATCGATGCTACAAAACAGGCTACTTTCTCGTACACTGTGGTCGGTTTGTTTTACGGCATGGTTTGGAGGAATCAGTAGTGGTTCTAACTCGTTCACAAGGTTTAGTCCATTATGGTACACGACTACAATGAAGAGTAAATTGAGTCGAGAAGTACAGACAGGGAGAGCAAGGAAGGAGGAGAGAATTTATTGAACACCAATACTTTATCATTTTTCCGCTCAACTTTATTCTATTTTGTGTCAGCCAGCCAGCCAGCCAGCCAGCCATTCATCCAGTCAGCCAGCCAGCCATTCATCCAGTCAGCCATCCGCCCTAACATGCAAGAGTTTCCCTTGACCGTGTCCTGCTCTGGCTTGCATTTCCGTCCGTGTTTCCTTTCTTCCATTTCCTCTCTTGTCCATCCTCGGGAAATTCTCAAGTGGAGTTGTAGTGCTTCTTGCAATCCTCTTACTGACTGGCCAAGCCCACTCAGACCTTACCACGCCATTCCAATGGACAATATCTAAATTCCTTCATGGTCCAGAAATATATTTTGTGTTCCAAGAGAGAGGGTCAAGTGGTATAGGGTACAATGTCCAACATTCATTCATCTGATGCAAAACCATTACACAAAATCAAACAAAACGAGAGGTGTACTCACTCCTACCACACAAATAATTCTGGCGACTGACTGATAGTGGGAAACAACCTGGACAACACGAACTATAAATCCTGTATTCTTTTAGGATAACATCGAGCCCCACCACTTGTCCAGTGAATTTTCTTTCGTTGTGTAGATAAGACTGTAAACTTCTCAGTACATCATTCAGGCAGGAGGTTCCCCACTTGTCCCTCTTCGTAAGTTATACATACACAAGCGTTGGGCATATAAACTCAATCAAACTATCACAAAGACGAGTATATATACATTCCAATGAAGCCCGGTTGTGGT
>JAWZYT010003538.1:212500-282375 GCA_034508575.1 Petrolisthes manimaculis | reverse complement strand
CTTTCCCATTACTCAGCCGTGTTCACACCTCCTTCGAATGCCTTACTCTGGCCGCGACTTCCAGCTCTGTTCATTAGGCTGTGTGTAATTGCAAGAAACATTTTAGTTATGTATTTTATTTATTTTGATTTATATGTTGTTATTATTATTTTTTATATTTTTATTATTATTATTATTATTATTATTATTATTATTATTATTATTATTATTATTATTATTATTATTATTATTATTATTATTATTATTATTATTATTATTTTTATTTTTATTATTATTATTATTATTATTATTATTATTATTATTATTATTATTATTATTATTATTATTATTATTATTATTATTATTATTATTATTATTATTATTATTATTATTATTATTATTATTATTACCTGCTAGGTAGCATTAATAGGGACTAGTGTCAAGTATACAGCAAATGTCAAGTTCATGATTTTAAGGTGAGTGTTTACGTAAGTTTTGCCCGTACTGTACGTATATAAATGAATAATAGTGTAGTATTAAAAAACTATGACTTTCCTTCCAAATCGAGAGGAAATTTTGAGAAGAAAAATAATATGAGAGGAAGTCTGGGGAAAAATTGAAGGAAAACTTAGGAGGGGATAAAGAGAGAGAGAGAGAGAGAGAGAGAGAGAGAGAGAGAGAGAGAGAGAGAGAGAGAGAGAGAGAGAGAGAGAGAGATAGAGAGAGAGAGAGAGAGAGAGAGAGAGAGAGAGAGAGAGAGAGAGAGAGAGAGAGAGAGGAAAAAAAGGTGAGGGCAGATAATGTGGTGAATAATATAAGAGGAGGAGAGGCAAGAGGAAAGGGGAAAGTTAGACGAGAACAAAAAAACAAAGAAAAAAAATATCAGGAGAGATTAATGGTAAAAAATGTTGGGGTCTATTTTTCTTCTTCCTTCCTTCTTATCTATTTATACATTTTTATTATCATTATTTTATTTTTACCCAAGTGGCTGCTGAACTGGAATGGGAGAGAGAGAAAGAGGGAGGGAGGTAGGGAGGGAGGGCATCAGTGCTTGGTTGGTTATGTCCAGGAATATATCACTTACTCTGCCAGGCCAATATCACACATCAATCTCTGCATGTCTCTCTCTCTCTCTCTCTCTCTCTCTCTCTCTCTCTGTGGGTGTGGGTGGGTGTTCCTAAGTAAGATATTATTCATGGTTGTATCATTTAACTATTTCTCTCTCTCTCTCTCTCTCTCTCTCTCTCATGGGAAGATAATAATGATGGTGTAGACAAAAAAAATGGTATCCTGTATCTACCAACTATCTACACACCACCACCACCAATACATTCCATGAGAGTTACTGTAATTCCAATGACCATTCACACTACTATCACCGTCAGCCTGGGGATTGTTTAAATTGAGGACAATTATTTTCAGTTCCAAGTAATCAACAGACTGTGACTCCTTAAGTTTTGAGTTTGTTTAAGTTTAAATTTGTCGAATGTAATGAAGCTCTCTCCTTGTTTAATTTATTTAATCCTGTAGTGTCAAATCGATTTAGCTTGCTATATATAAAATCAATATAACCATGGATTAAAATTATTATAGAGTCTGATTATAAAGCCTATGATATTTTATGCCAAACAGCTTTATAAAAACAATATTACCAAGGATTACAATTATATAGCGTCTGATTATAAAGAATATGATATTCTATGGCAAACATCTTCACTGTGAGCCACTAGCCAGAGAAGAGGGTTTGTGTTTGTGGCTCAGGAGATGGGAAAGAGAAGAGGGTTTGTGTTTGTGGCTCAGGAGATGGGAAAGAGAAGAGGGTTTGTGTTTGTGGCTCAGGAGATGGGAAAGAGAAGAGGGTTTGTGGTTGTGGCTCAGGAGATGGGAAAGAGAAGAGGGTTTGTGTTTGTGGCTCAGGAGATGGAAAGAGAAGAGGGTTTGTGTTTGTGGCTCAGGAGATGGGAAAGAGAAGAGGGTTTGTGGTTGTGGCTCAGGAGATGGGAAAGAGAAGAGGGTTTGTGGTTGTGGCTCAGGAGATGGGAAAGCCGTGAAGAGCATCAGGAAGGTATAACATGAAAGGAGGTGCAGCCTTGAGACACCAGACAAGCCCCTCCTCCATCGTCTGTCTACCCTCACCACCACCACCACCACCACCAGACAGGCCCTCCACCTTCTGTCTACCCTCACCACCACCATCACTACCACCACCACCAGACAGGCCCTCCACCTTCTGTCTACCCTCACCACCACCATCACCACCACCACCACCAAGACGTTGTTATAATGGTGGGGTAAATATAGTAAGGTGTGCGAGTGTGTATGTGTGCCTGGGCAAAGTTAGGTCGCTATCTTAAGTTCTCACGGCTTTTGTTTCACCCCTCTCTACACTTCATTCATTATAATTATTATAGGCCATTCCAACGCTCTAAAACCTCCTGACTCCACCCCCCACTCCCCCCGGCCAGGGCACCTATACACCAGCCCTCCCCCTCCCCCTCCTTCCCCTACTACCCGTATTTGAATATAGTTTTTGTTAATAGTTGAAATTGATAAAAGTATCCACGTAATTAACGCAATAAACATGTAAACAAAAATATTAGAGTGCTTTTTTATACAAATACAGAGCCGTTTCAGTAGCCTCTTGAATAATATTATACAATTAATGAGAAGTGGTGCGGATGTGTTAGGTGAGACTCACAAGGGGAGGAGGGAAGGTGGAGGCAACATGTAGAATATTCTAGAATATTCTACATGTTGGGTGGAGGAAGGAGAAGTTACTCCATGCTAGACCTATATGTGTATGTGTGTCTTATTAGTATTTCAGTTATTACTGTAGGTTCATTTAGCCGTTATTTATTATCAATAAAGTTTCTTTTTCCTGGACATGCTGATATACATTCATTGTTTAAGTTTCTCTCTTTGCTATGAAGGTTGTGTGGTCTGCCTGATGTATTTATATCGTAGCGTGCGTCTTCCATCTCTCAAGACTGGCAGATGACTGAAGTGATGGCTTGGCAGACTTGCCTAATTATTAGTTGCCTTTACCGCTTAAATCATACAATTACAGCAATAAAAAAAAACTAAAATTAAAATACGTGTAGTAGGGGATGGAGGATGGAGGGGGATGTGGAATGGCCTATAATATAATGAATGAAGTATAGTTTATCACTGTATGATACACATACTAGAGGTTTCTGGCAACTCAACTTATGTCTTATTGCAGCCTGCTGCTTTATTACTTGCTTGAAGTTATTGGGCTGCTTTAGGCATGCGCAGCGCAGCGCCAGTGTTCGCGTGACTGCTTTGGGGGTTGGGTGCACATATTATCCTCCCTACCACGTGCGCCATTTTGTGCTTTACTCCCCTTTCCTTAACCCCCCTATAGCACCCCTTAGCAATGTCCAGGAAGGTTACTATTATGGATGATATTGTGGCAATGATATCTTTGTTCAAAGCAAATCTTGAGTTGATGGAAATATCAACTGGGACTGGTGTGGGACTGTCTTGTCTTCAACGACTCATTAAACGTTTTAGGGATGAAGGGGAAGAGGACTTGCCAGTACCTCGACCGAAGACTGGTAGGCCCAAATTACACATTCATCGTACTCTTTAAAGTGGTTTCTAGGCGAGTTAGGTCCTGTCCTTCATTAACAACACGGGAAATAAGAGAAACAACTCGCGATTGTTAAACAATATCTCGTTACGGTGTGCAGCAAGCCCTCCATAGATATAAGAAGAATCGTGTCAGATTTTGTAATAAAACTCAGTGTGGGACTTGGAAGTTTGGAAATGAGTGTTTTAGTCCGATGAAACCACCTTTATTGTAAAACAACGTTTGCGTGGGTGTGTTACCTCATTAATATACCCAAGCTGGAAGCTGGTTTAAGGGGATACTTGGGCCAATTTGCTGCTTGAAACCCTTCAATGCCTCGCTGAGAGTGTACCTCACAAGCTCAAGGATTGTCTGAAGAGGAAGGAGAATACTACAAAGTATCAGAAACAGTGGTGAGTGTTATTTTGCTTTATTTATGTACACAAACCAGTTTTTTTCAGGTGGCGTCGTCGTCGACCGCCTAGCAACCTAACTTTGCTCACAGACTATAATTTTGTCCCTGAGTGTGTATATGTGCCTGAGTGTGTATATGTGCCTGAGTGAGTATATGTATCTGAGTGAGTATAACTATTTATCTGAGTGTGTATGTGTACCTGAGTGTGTATGTGTGTTTACGTGTGGGAAAATAGTGCTGTGCAATGTCACTTATTGGTGCTGTGTGCGTGTAACTATGTGTGTACGTGTGGGAAAATATAGTATGGTGCATGTGCCTGTACCTGAGTGTGTACGTGTGCCTAAGTGTATACGTGTGGGTTATGTTTCAGTGGCGGTGAGAACGCAGGAAGGACGAAAGAGATGAGACTGTGAAGCAAAAGACTATGACGAATGGGACAAAGACGATGTTGGCATTACAGTGAAAATGGAAGTCAGGTTTTGGGGAGTAGGCTAGTTGTGAAGAATGTAAGACTGATATATTTAATGCCTGTGTACCAACGACGTCAGAAATTAGGTGTAGCCTTGTGTAAACAGTGAGAACCAAGAGGTGATGTAATAATGGGTCATATAAACGCGAATGAACTACGGTAAGACTATAATATAAAGCCACATAGTTCATTTGCACATCTGATGGAGACATGATAAAACAAAAATAGATTACCTGGTTCATATTAGCCACACAAGATTGAAGCGAACATCTGGAGTGGTGATGAAGATGTTTGTACTAAGGAGAGGCTGGGTGGAGATGGGAGGTATATATAATTATACAGTAGGGCATGAAGAAACAAGTATGGGGAAAATTTATGGAAGATGGATTGTTAATGAATTGTCTGATTGGACCAAGTTAACATGGAATGTGAAGAAATGTCAGAGTACATGTAAAATCAATAAAATGCCAAGAAACAGAAATAGTTTGCGTAAAGAAGGTATAACAAAATAAGGTAGCTGTATATGTCAGGAAAATAATACTGCATACGAGTGACAAGCAGAAAATGATAAGAGAGAATGAGGCTGAAAAATAATGTAGAGGAAGATAAAAGAGGTGTGAGGGAAGGTGTGGAGGAAGTGTGGAGATGAAGTCTGCATGGGTGTGTGAGGGAAATGTAAAGAACATCAAACTTGTGTATTTGGCCGAGACGTTTGGGAAAAGGGCAAGTGACGGAGAGGGTGTGAGAGGAGGGGACTAAGAATGGAAGTTGACATGTGAGTATACAAAAGTGGGTCTGGAAGTTATATTTTGGGTGAGAAGAGTTTGTAAAGGATGTAGGATATGTACAGTTTAGACTTGGGTGTATATATGGTGAGTTCATACGCACACACACACACACACACACACACACACACACACACACACACACACATGCAAATAATATACACATATACCTATACACACTCGCTTTGCACCTCAACATAAACACTTACCTCCCCTCCACAGACACGCACACACAAACACACAATCTTCAACAACAACACAAACCCTCATCAACACACACACACACACACACACAATCACAAACCCTCTTCAACACACACACAAACACACAATCTTCAACAACAACACAAACCCTCTTCAACACACAAAAACACACACGTAAACGAGCAGCACGAAACATCTCCCCAAGGTCTCCCCCTCCTCTCTCTCTCTCTCTCTCTCTCTCTCTCTCTCTCTCTCTCTCTCTCTCTCCACCAAAACACCAGCAGACACGGGGTTACTTCATTAGGGTGACCAGTGTCCATTCCAGTTCTTTCTCTTGTTGTGCTCGTATCTCTGTGTTCTTTACTTGCTTGTCTGTCTGTCTGTCTGTGTGTGTCCCTGTCTATATTGATGTATTTTTCCTCGTGTCTCTGTGTTCTTTACTTGCTTGTCTGTCTATCTGTGTGTCCCTGTCTTTATTGATGTATTTTTCCTCGTGTCTTTCTTGTACTCTTGTTTCATGATTGTTTTATTGTTGATTATTTTTTACTCTGACTATGACTAGGCTATTTGTTGTTCATCCTGTGTGGGTTTTTTTCGTTATGTCATCTCTTCCCTTTACCTCTGTGTGTGTGTGTGTCTCTCTGTCTTTCATTCTCTCTCTCTCTCTCTCTCTCTCTCTCTCTCTCTCTCTCTCTCTCCTCTCTCTCTCTCTCTCTCTCTCTCTCTCTCTCTCTCTCTCTGTTTAATCTCTCACAGTCCATGCCCCTCTCCTCTTGTTATTTTTTACTCTGTCTTTTTATCTCTCTCTCTCTCTCTATAAATATAACTCTTCCCTTGTTTCATTTCTTCACGCTTGCTTCAGTCCTTTTAACAGATTTTTGATATCTTCACTTTTATTATTCATTATTAGTTCATCATTCTCTGTTCTCTACTCTCTCTCTCTCTACTCTCTCTCTCTACTCTCTCTCTCTCTACTCTCTCTCTCTCTACTCTCTCTACTCTCTACTCTCTCTACTCTCTACTCTCTCTACTCTCTCTACTCTCTCTAGTCTCTCTATTCTCTCTACTCTCTCTAGTCTCTCTATTCTCTCTACTCTCTCTACTCTCTCTCTCTCCTCTCTCTCTCTCTCTCTCTCTCTCTCTCTCTCTCTCTCTCTCTCTCTCTCTCTCTCTCTCTCTCTCTCTCTACTCTCTCTCTCTCTACTCTCTACTCTCTCTCTACTCTCTCTCTTTATCTCTCTATCCCTCTGTGTCTTCTACCGTGTTTCATATTTTCTGTTTGTTTGTTTATGTGTGTTTTCATTTTTTTATTTTTTTATTTTTTTATTCAGCACACCACTCACTATCATTTCCAAACCCCCAATTCTTTCAGTTTGACTCTCTGCATATTAGCATCTCCATTCATATATCCTTTTTTTTATATATATATAGCCTCCTACTCCTCCTCGTCTGATTATTATTTTTTTTTTTCAATCTGTATTTTTTTTCCACCTATTTTTTTTTCCTTCAAATGCCTCAGGTGGTTTTGATATATATTTTTTTTTTCACTTTAGTATATACAGGACTCCTCTCATGTTTACCTTTACTCTTTCTTTTGTTTTCTTTTGTTTTGTTTTCTTTCTTTTTTTTTTGAGGGGGGGGGGGGAGTATTTGTTCAGTTCCTTGGTTACGGTTCTTTTTATCCTCGTCTGTTGCCCTTTATTTTTCCTTGCTTGTTTTTTCTTTATTTTTCCTTGCTTGTTTTTTTTCCCTTTATTTTTCTTTGCTTGTTTTTTTCCTTTATTTTTCCTTGCTTGTTTTTTCTTTATTTTTCCTTGCATGTTTTTTCCCTTTATTTTTCCTTGCTTGTTTTTTTCCTTTATTTTTCCTTGCTTGTTTTTTTCCTTTATTTTTCCTTGCTTGTTTTTCCTTTATTTTTCCCTCTTGCTTGTTTTTTTCCTTTATTTTTCCTTGCTTGTTTTTCCTTTATTTTTTCTTGCTTGTTTTTTTCCTTTATTTTTCCTTGCTTGTTTTTTTTCCTTTATTTTTCCTTGCTTGTTTTTTTTCCCTTTATTTTTCCTTGCTTGTTTTTTCCTTTATTTTCCCCTTTATCTGTTGTTTATTCTTTCTCCTTCCTGAGTTATTTTCTTATATTTCTTTGACTGTTATTCTTTTGTTTACTCTTGCCGCCTGTTTTCTTCTTTTTCCCCTTGCCTATTTTCCTGTTTTTCACCTTGTCTGTTTACCTTAACTTTCCTTAACTGCTGTCCATTCTTTTCCCCTTCCTGCTTTTCCTTTTTCCCTTGCCTGTTTTCCTGTTTTTTCCTTGCCTGTTGCACTATAATTTTCCTTCCCTATTGTCCTTCATCATCCCTCCCTGTTTTTTTTGTTTTTTTTTTACCTTGACCTACCCCTGCCTCCCTTACTTAATTATTTCCTTCCCTATTGTCCTTCATTTTTCCGTACCCGTTTTCCAATACCAATACCAATTCCTTACAGTTTCAATGGCGTTATTTCATCCAATGTTCCACACACGATGAAGTTATGAAGTTATATTAAGTTCCCCTCCTTCCTCATCATGCCAGTAGTAGTAGTAGTAGGATATAGTATCTTGGAATAATCTCATTTGCATACCCCTCGGTCCATTTCTTTTACAGTGCGATGTGAACTTTTATAATTATATTCATTACCTTTTTGCCTCACGTCAATATCATCATCTCTCTCTCTTTCTCTCTGTCTCTGTCTCTCTCTCTCTCTCTCTCTCTCTCTCTCTCTCTCTCTCTCTCTCTCTCTCTCTCTCTCTCTCTCTCTCTCTCTCTCTCTCTCTCTCTCTTTTTTTTTTTTTTTTATTTAAACTTTCTATCCAGCTATACACGGCTAAGCTAAATAGCTAAAACAGGCCGCTATACAATAACGTGTACATATATCCTTTTTTCAGTTTATATCATTACTGTACCACGCGTATTTTTTTTATTTTTTTTATCTATCTACTAACTCCTTACGTCTACTATTTTGTACAGTCGCGAGCTCTAATAAGTATCCAGGTGTGCCTCGAAAACATAAAGACACAATAAGATCTCCATTGGAAATTAATTCGTTGGTGAATAGGACTGTTCGAAGCTTCAACCAAATTGTACTGTTCGAAGCTTCAACCAAAACTGTATATTTATTAGTGCTCGTGACTGTACACTGTCTTCTGTCTATTATTAATTATCCTTATCCCTTAATTCCCATTCTTATTCTCCTCCTCTTTCTCTTCGTCATCCATTTTTTGTACACTCATCTTCTTTGTTTTTTTCATTCTCTCATTCTCTTTGTTGTTTTTTTCATTCTCTCGTTTTCTTTGTCTGTTTTCATTCTCTTTGTTTTTTTCATTGCCTCATTTTTGCCTCTGTTTGTTCTCCACCTCCTTCTCACTCTGACGTTCATTTAATCTGCTTTTGTTCTTTCCCTCGTTTGTTTGTTTGTTTGTCTGTTTGTTTGTCCTAACCCCCGTGTTTTTTTCATTCCCTTCTTTGGACTTCATTTTGGACGGGGTCAACAAAGTGATTTTTTTTTATTTCTGGATGCACTGGACGAGTTACCCCTTAACTTTATTTTTTTTTTATAGTTTGTTTGTTTTGTGTGTATGTGTGTGTGTGTGAGAGAGAGAGAGACAGAGAGTATGCTTGGGAGTGTGTGTGTGTGTGTGTGTGAAAGAGAGAGAGAGAGGAAGAGAGTATGTGTGGGAGCATGTGTGTGTGTGTGTTTGTGTGTGTGTGTGTGTGTGTGTGTGTGTGCGTGTACATTATTCATAGTTTTATTCTACTGATTTTTTAATATGATTTCTTTCCATTGCATTTTTTTATATATATATTCTGTGTCTCTCACCCTTCCCTTTTTATACTATTTCTTTCGTTTTATATTTTAGTTTCATTCCCCCTTCCCTCGTTAATGTCCTGCCTTTCACGAGGAGAGATCCATTCAATACACACACACACACACACACACACACATACACACACCTCCTTCCTCTCCCTCCCTCGCCCTCTCTCTCTCTCTCTCTGTCTCTCTCTCTCTCTCTCTCTATTCTTTTCCCTTGTCTTTTTTTACTCTCCATTCTCATCCACCTTATCTCCTACCTGGCTCCCTATATTTCTCTCTCCCTCTCTCTCTCTCTCTCTCTCTCTCTCTCTCTCTCTCTCTCTCTCTCTCTCTCTCTCTTTACTGGCCTTTCCCTGTTTCCCACTTTTTTCTATTTACTTTCCTCTCCTTGTATATCTCTTCATTTCCTCTCTTCCCTTCTCTGGCCCCTCCCTGTATCTCTCTCTGTTCTTTTTTTCTTTTTTTTCCTATCTCCTCTTCTCTGTTCTTTTTATTTTTTTTCCTATCTCCTCTTCTCTGTTCTTGCCTTGTTTCCTTCTTTTCTATCTTCTGTTTTTTGTTCTTTCCTCCTCATTAGTCTCTCCCTACTGACCTCTTATTTTTCCTTAAGGGGTGAGTATACTTTTGGTCCATTGGAGAGCCTTGATTCCTCCAAAATAGGCCAGAAAACAGGACCATACTAACAAAAATAATGGTGTTCTGTTGCTGGGAATAATTTGGAGGAATCACTATCTCCAAAAATGCCTACACTATATATACCCTCTCCTTAAATTCCCACTTCTATTTTCTAAGTATATAATTTTTTTTATACAGTATATGGTTTTTACGTTTCTCCCCCTTTCTTTATTTTTTTTATTTTCCCTCTCCTTCATTCTGTCTTTATTTATTTTTTATTTTTCCACTTTTCTCTCTCATTTATTCTGTCAGACTTTTGCATGCTTTAATCTTCCTTCTCCTCAACTAATTATCTTCTCATTCTCAGCACTCTGTTTCTATTTTCCTCAACACCTTATACCTCTCCTAATCCTCTTTCCCTTCCTCCCCCTCTTTTCTCCACCTTCTCCTCCTCCTCCTCCTCCTCCTCCTCCTCCTCCTCCTCCTCCTCCTCCTCCTCCTCCTCCTCCTCCTTCTCCTCCTCCTCCTCCTCCAGTTTCTCCTCTCCTAATCCTCTTTCTCTTCCTCCCCCCCTTCCACAACTCCTAATCCCCCTCCTCCTTCTCATCTTATACTTTCTCTTCCTCCTCCTCGTCTTCTTTTTCTTCTTCCTCTGTTTCTTTTTCTTCTTCCTCTGTTTCTTTTTCTTCTTCCTCCTCTTTTTCTTCTTCCTCCTCCTCCTCCTCCAACTCTTATGCTTTCTTTTCCTCCTCCTCTTCTTTTTCTTCTTCCACCTCCTTCTCTTCTTCCTCCTCCTTCTCTTCTTCCTCCTCCTTCTCTTCTTCCTCTTCTTCCTCTTGCATTGTGTTCACCTGTGTGTCTGATGAGTGTCACAGAGTGGAGGACGTGTACTCCCTGAGGACTCTCGTGTTCAGACTCCCACCTTGTTTTTGCTTTTCTCCAGAGAAGATTGTTTTTATCAGCGGAAATAACCTCCACACGCAACACATTTCTCCACTAGACTTATTTTTTTTTTCCAGTTTGTTGATTGTATGGGTAGGGATAACCTTCTATTTCTTTTGTCTATATGAGGAGCCTTCTAGTTTCTTCCCCTTTGCCTCACGTTAATACATGAGTAGAGATATATAAGAGTATTATCAAGCAGTCTCATAAGGACCATTAGAAGTAATGTTTGAAACTTCTGTGTAGCCTTTATTAAATTTCGACTTCCCCTTCCTTTTCTTACATCTCTTGTCTCTTCTCCTCCTCCTCCTCTTGCCACGCTGAACACACCTTCCTTCACCTAATTTCACCTTCTTCTACCAGTTCAACACGTACCACAACACACACACACAAACACACACACACACACACACACACACACACACACACACACACACACACACACACACACACAAACACACACACACACACACACACATATATATATATATATATATATATATATATATATATATATATATATATATATATATATATATATATATATATATATATATATGCCAGCCCTTTTCACTCCTTTACCCACCCCACTGTCTCTCTCTTTTTCCCCCTCATTCATTACACCTACATGTTGGAGGTTTCGCCCGCTGCATATTACAAGAGACTGCAATTTCGAGCCTTTTCACGTCCCCGGCATTTTCCCCGACGCCAACAAAAAGATGGTGACTGTAATATGAGCACTAATAGGCTTGGCTTGTGTTTTAGGGACGACTCAAAAGTCTCTTCTTGTTTATCTCCACCAGTGCGTATATTATGCTGTATGTCTGTCTGTCTGTTGTGGGTAGCAAGTGTAAGGTGTACTTGGGGTTGTGTTGTGTTATTATTACTGTGTTTCAACGGTATATGAATTTTCAACGTAGGTGTCATGTAAACCTTAATCACTGTTTTATACTTTATTTTTTTGTGTGTGTGAGAGAGAGAGAAAGAGAGAGAGAGAGAGAGATTTCTGTATGTATTCATTCCATATGTAGATTCATAAATGGAGGTAAAGTTTGCATTGGTCATGTTGTACCGTGTTCGTCTACATTTATCACTCAGTCTCATATAACACATCATATCCAGTGCATTGTAACTTGGAAACTAAACTATGCATGATATAACATTTTCCCATAGAGGCAGTGTGATCAACAATTCCCAAAGATTTCATTCTGTAAGGTAAGGTACAGCCACAATCAATCTTTTGTATATGCCTCAACCACGGGGCTGTCGGCTTTAAGTAGCCCGTGATTCTTGCGAGGTCCCGAGATTATTGAGTGTCGCACCAGATGAGACAGTGGAGCTTCGTGGTGATGTTGGTACCGTAGCCTCTCTTCTGTCCCACTAGATGACGACACCTTATTTATACACGTCACTATCAGGGGAGAGCAGCTACACCGTCACTCACAGCATCTTGGAATATGATCTGGCATCTTCTATGTTGACGACGATGTAAGGGGAATTTTCTTGACGTGTCAGCGTAGCCAGGATAATTGACGACAAAGTTGGACCCAGTTCACCTCTGAAAATCCCAGACGTCCTTCACAGCTGCAGTCCGTCTCTTTATCCACTCTGCCACCGCCACTTTACTTTCCTTCCATCGTGCAAAATAATCAGTATCATATCAAAATATAATCAAACAACACCTTAGGTCAACTCAATCCATTCAGTTATTGTTATGAGGTGCTGCAAAATCATACACTTGTTGTTCTGTATTACCAATATATTTACTACGATGGAAAGAAAGCGTCGGTAGATATTTGATTGTGGCTGTACATACACTTACTGAATCAAACCGAATAGTTGTGTTTTGCTTATGCAGTGTTTCTAATTGTATGTGGCAGGTGGTGGTGCAAAACTGTGGGCTTGTTGTGCCGATGTAAAATTCCCGCAGGTTATGAAATGTTGCTTTGTTTTCGGGGAACTGTTATGTTTCTCTGTTTAATAAGGGGGAGATAAAGTACTGATAAATCTAGAGCAACTGATTTCACCCAACGATTCCAAGCAACAGGCCACCATTATATCTGTTAACCTGGCTCTGTTTCCTGGCATACTTTGGAGGAATCAAGGCACTCCAATGTACCAAATGTATACTATCCCCTTAAATGTATAGTGGTCGGAGAATTTTGTTGATGTGACGCAATAATTTTCAATCGTGTGTTTTGAAATCATCTCGCTTTGTCTTTTCTCCATCCACGCTTATTGATTTTTGGTGTATTCGGTGCCATATTGTTCATCGTTGTTGTTGTCGAGTTTCCTTCATTCTCAGTAGCCTATACCTGGACACCATCGACTAACCATGCAACCACACCTCAGTAACTTTAATGATACTGCATGTCTCCTTTATGACCCTTTTGTTCTATGTGTTTTTCATGGCCTTCATTATGCTGCCTAATACTTGCCGTAAATTTCACACTTAATGCCCACCAATATTCCAATTAACTAAACTCGCCCACTCAGCTTCCTAAGAGCTTTTCATTAGCATCAACAGTGTCTTATCGGAGAACGTGTAATAGGGTTTGTTCGTGCTTTAGTTACTTTCTCCAAAACTGTAGTGAAAATAGTTTTATTTTAGAGTGATTTTTGGAAAAGCCTATCCTTGTTGAAAAGAAATTTCAATTGCATAGTTCATCCGAATAAATTTCATTTCACCCAAAGGGATAATCTTTCTTTCTTTACAATCCGGTGTTTGTAAACTTCGTAGAAATATATTAAATCCTGATATAACACCTCCTGTAGTTGAGTGAGGCAGCTGGATTTTGTGAGTCTGGAGGCACACTGCAACCATTTTTAGGAGAATATTTCTACGAACCCTTATGTAAACTTTGCTATGAGCGAGGGCGTCATCTTTAAGAGGATAGTCTCTTGTTGATTCCTCTTTACTTTCTCCAAAATATGCCACGAAACAGACGCCCCTAAAGGTACTAATAGGGATCTGTTTCGCGGCAGAGTTTGAAGGAATCAAAGACCTTCCAATTCACCAACAAGAAGATCTACCCTTACGTAGAATTTTTATTTCATTTAGCGAATTTGAGGCAACCGATTCACCCAAACCGAGCCATACGAAACTACATCCAAACTGTGGGAGTGTTTCGTGGCATTGGTTGGAGTACTGAACAGCCTCTCTTTCTTACTCGCCAATAAACACCTGCAGATCATCTCTATACGACCCCAGGTAATCTCTCTCCCTCTCTGACATTTTATTTTACGTCCCGTTTAGCAATATATTCCCTCATCACCCTCCTCCGTCCTCACCTCATTTTATCTCCATCTCCTTCCAGCCTCAACTCACTTCAGCTCACTTCTTTATATCAGTTCTCTTCTCACTTTATTGACCTCTGCTTCACACCTCTACCTTCACTTCCCCCCCCCCATGCACCTCACAATGATAACCTCATCTTTTAATTTTACCTCATCTTTTACTCACCTCATCTCACCTTTCAACCTCAACCTTCACGTATATTTGTCTTTATAAACTGAGCCTCGTACCTCTGGCCTTCACGTCACCTTCATAACTCTATTGCTGCAGGAAACTCACTCCCCCTTGATGAAGTGTTCTCAAAACCTACCCAGACCCAGTGCCGAGCAAAGGAAAGTGAAGGAAACAAAACGCTCGTGACAAGAGACAAATTGTATAAAGTAAATCACAGTCACAGATGAAATTTGTCTCGTTTTCTAATTTACCAAGTCTAACTTTATATACTGGGTTTTTTCTCATATTTTTCAAGTATGTTCTCATCCTTTGTTTTTTTCATCATATTTAATCATTAAGTCTCTTATTTTTTCATCTTTCCTTGTATATATATTTATACAACATGAGGAGGAACAGAAAAAAAAGATAATTTAATAATAATAATTATGCCAGGGATGAAATTGACATTGTTGAGAATATTGCAATGCAAACACATTATGTTGATGGCATAACGCTCAGAGCCCTACAGCGTTTAAGAATGGAATTTTATTCATTAAATTTAAAGAGAGTAAATATTCATTGAGGTGGAAGCTGCCTGGTGGGTAATGTGTCGCTCACTATTATGGTCTGCACGGGAAACTCTCAGTCCGGGTATCTTGATTTCCTTTATTGCTTTGTCAAAATGTTCACCATGGCAATGAAAATACCACGAAGAAAAAGTAGTTCAGACATTTAAATTTAATTGATAATATTCGTTTTTATTAATGAACAGGTAATGACGATAATGGCTCTAATTGTCATGTTTTATGACTATGCATTTAATTGATGTAATTAATATACCGGTAATTGCTTTTAATATATATTTATTCCAGTAGATAGCCGTCACCTCACAATTCTCTACAACCATAATTATTAGGACAATCATTGCCTATTATATCAAATCTGTTTATAATTACCTTTATACAATCACATTATATAATACTCACCCATACTCAAATTGTCAGTAAGTTTGAATAATTATAGCCTCTCAGAACACCCTCTCAGAACACCCTCTCAGAACACCCTCTATAGATTAAGGAACAACAAGGTACAAGAAGACTGATTAATGGTGGAGCATAATATACACAGTATTCATCCGTCCTCCATCCATCATCCCCCGTTTTGGGTGGGACAGTCTTGCTCCGTCCAGACCTGCGGGCGGTTTTGTCCTCGATGCCTATAAACTCAAACTGGAGAATGGACGAAGGAAGTCCAAGTTTGACATGAGGACAGAGTTAAATGGTGTGGTGTGACACTCGCTCTATTGTATCCGTGCCCCTTGTCTCCATAACTCCCACACCTCGACAACCACTCTCCTCCCTCCTGGCCAGACTCCCTTTCCCACATTTGTCTCTCTGGTTTATCGGATAAGCCAGATTGGAGGTGGTTCGTCCCTTCCTTCCTTCCCTGCCTGCCTGCCTGTCCAGCCACATCCATCCTGTTTCTGTCCCACCCCTTCCTGTGGACCCTTAGCCAGCCAACCAACCCTACTCTGCTTTTGGCCCCTCACACTCTGTTCTTCTCGTCTTCTCTTGCCTTCTGCAGCCCGACCTACATGACATAAAATGTGAGAATATTGCATCAGTACCATTGACCTATATTCATTCTGGTCTTGGTTCGGACCCATCCAGATGAGTTCATATAGCCTACTGCAACTATTAAATGTATTGCTCCTGAAAGTTGTATTTGTTCCTGCATTCAGATCATCATCGGTAAGCTTGATCCTTCCATTCACACCTTTATTTCCAACCATATTGCTTCATTTCTACGTCTAGAACTATATATATATATATATATATATATATATATATATATATATATATATATATATATATATATATATATATATATATATATATATATATATATATATTATCTTTAACCCATTTCATTAAACATGTTTGGTCGTGGTGGTTCACTTTTTAATTCAATCATTACAGAGTTAGCTATATCATTTTCATTAATTCAAAATCTGAATACTATCTCACCCTGGATCTACACCTTTCTAAAGGATGTAGACAGATTTTTCAATATTTCAATATGAGTGGAATATGTAACGTGCTGTCTCATTTCAGTCACCTTTATCTGTGTTATTTCAAGCCTTTAAGAATTCGCTCACGGTGTTGTGTTATACTTTGACTAAGACCAGACGATCTTCGTTGGCGGAGGAAAGAACCCCTGTTGCCCAAAGATATGAAACTATTAAGATTAAACCTCAGAACAACAGCTGACGTTTCGGGCAACATGTTCAGATTATCGGCGGATGATTCTAGATGCTTTGTATGACATTGTATATATTTCTTTAAAATGTAACAAGTTATATAATATTCACTACTTAATAGTTATGGTGAGATGGAATTTGACCTGCCGTGATTTACAGTAAGACAATGATGAGGTATATTGTACAAGTGAGCCACGTTCACCGTTCTTCAGAAATGGAAAACAAACATATTCAATATCAATTCACACCGACAACAAATAAAATGGAAATATTTATCTAACCATCCCTAAGAATAACCCACGTTAAAAAATAACTCTTCAAATGAATTACTGTGAAAGGCCTGATAATATGACGTTAGTAACCAGTTGATATAATTGAGTGTGGCCTAATTGAATTTCCAAAAGCATTTGATGGACCAATATCAATCGTGAAATGTTTGCTCTCCCATACTTTAAAGTTCGGCTTCATATTACCTTCTGACTACTCGAATTTTATTTTTATCTTCATCTGTTTCGTCCCTCCTTGCCTCTCTTACCTCTTCCTCATTTTCTCTTCTCCAAACCCTTCCCTCCTTGCCACTCTCTCATCGATCCTGTCTCTAGATTTCCCGCCTCCATTTCTCTCCTCCCTGCCCCTCCCTCTTTTTTTTTCTCTTTTCTTACCCTTCTCTCTCACCTAAGTTTTTTTCCTTGCCTTCACTTATCTCTTCCCTGACCCTCCCTCTTTTTTTTCTCTTTTCCTTACCCTTCTCTCTCTCTCTTCCGTTTTTTTTTCCTTGCCCCCACTTCTCACCTCTTTACCCTTCTCCCTTCCAGTCCATTTTCGTCCCACCCTGACCCACCCTGACCCACCCTGACCCATCCCACCTTGTCGTTAGCCAGTCAAATCCCTCAACCCATGTATTCCCTTCCTTTGCTGTCTGTCTGTCTATTTATATCTATGTAGGCCTATCTATTTTTTTCGGGTATCTTTTTACGGTGTATATCTTCCTCTATCTGCCTGTGTGTCTATTCATCGATCTATCAATCTGTCTTTACCGTATGTCTATCTGTACGATATCTATTTGTCTGTTTACTTTTCTATTTGTCTGCGTCTACGTCTTTCCTTCTCTCTACTATTTTTTTCCGTCTACAGTACCCTCACCTGTTCCCTCTTGCTAGTGTCTACCTGTACAGTACCTCTCTATTCTCGATTATCCCTCCCACCTCTCGTCACCACATCTTTTCTTCCCTCTCTCTACACCACATCTCTCCTTCCCTCTCTCGTCACCACATCTCTCCTTCCCTCTCTTTACACCACATCTCTCCTTCCCTCTCTCGTCACCAAATCTCTCGTCACCAAATCTCTCCCTCCCTCCCTCCCTCCCTCCCTCTCTCGTCACCGTATCTCTCCTCCCTCTTTCTTCCTCACATCTCTCCCTCCCTCCCTCTCTACACCACTTCTCTCCGCTCTGGTGCACCGGTCGACACCCCATCCAAGCCTTGATGGCACCAGTATATCTACACAGGGATAAAAGGACGTGGCCCCCTCCATTCTCACCTCACTATGTCCCCCTTCCCCACCCTTACCCCAACCACTATCACCTCACTGACCTTCGATTTTCACCTCACTCTGTCTCCCCCCTCCCTCCCTCTACCTCCAATTACTATCACCTCACTGACCCTCTATTCTCACCTCATTCTGCCCCCCCACCCACCCTCTACCTCCAATTACTATCACCTCGCTGCCCCTCGAATCTCATCTTACTTTGTCTCTTCCCTCACTGCCCTGCCCTCCCTTCTCACCTCCCTACTCTACCATCACCTGTTTTTGTCTCTTGCCTCCTCCCCAATCTCATCTGACTGGCCTTACTTTTCTTTCTTCATCATCATTTTGGTTTATCATCTCACCCAGACAAAATTTAAACGAAATAATTATAAAAAATACATCTTGTAATAAAATATATCTTTACACATAAGCGATGCGGTTCTAACATCAATAATGAAAGCAGATAATGCGGTTATAAATTTGTTAATCATAAGAAAAGAAGGAAAGTCATTAACTCGCCTTTTGATAATAATGCTCTCCAAAAACAGTTCGACACTTTGCTGTTGAATATTATAAGGAAAAACACACAAACCGTATAGGAAGACACCTGAGCCAAATGAGAAAGATTATGTTGGTAAGAGAAAACTTGACGTCCAGATAACATACCCAAAAGACATTCCGTTCCAAGTCTTGTCAAGCAGCGAATGTCCAGGACTGACTGCATGGCTTATATATACTGTCGTAATAATTCACACATACAATACCACCTTGTCTTTGTCCGGCCTCACCCTGATTGCAGTATTGTTTAATTTCCCGCTCTCCAGAGAGAATATAGTTTTCCGACAAGGTACATGAACAAGGTGAGGACCAGGATATATGAGTATTCAGTATTATGAATCCTAGTGAGGACAGGGCGGGCTTGGGTTCAGCGACCTCCACGTTTCATGCCGCCCTGTTTTCTTCACCCAGTCCATCTGTTCCCACCCCTTGTTCTCTACACCTTAAACTCCACTTGAGGCTGTAATGTGTGAGAGTGTTTGTGCTGGAGGAAGTAAGTGTTGGTTGGGGGAACAAAGGTTAATGGAAATAGCGATTTAGTCTATAATGCATTAACATCTCTCTATCAGATTACATTACTTTAATACTCTGTCTCATCTTCATCATCCATTTGAGAGGACATGTTTGTTTGTATCACCTGATCTTAAACAAATAAATAAATCGTCTACATATATACATGCAACTTTGTGTTCATGTTTCTTCTTCACAAGCAGTTCTGAGCGGAGGGCACGTGTTCAAATACATATGTCAAGGGGTCAGTCAGTCACAGAACAAATTTATACCCAAACTTTTTCCATTATTTGTTATTCAATATTGCCACCCGTTACACAGAGAAAGAGTGAAATATATACGAGCATGTAGATAGTGTACAGAAGTTACCGGCATTTACAACGGGTACAGAAAAGGAGACTGACAAAGCTGACCGGTTATAAGTACTGACGACTGTGCCTCTTTTCGACCTACCGTATATTACGCTCTTTGAAGAATTATTGCTGCATCCGCTTTGCTATTTTTCTCAGGTAAGAGTTTTGTACTAGGAGTCAATTCTGTTTATTCATTACATGCCTCTTCTCTTCTCTCCTTTGGTGCATTATATTTTCTTACACTTCACTTGGTAGTCCTTTGTGAATCATTGTTTTTCCATGGCTGAAAAACAAAAGCTGATCGTCATTTGTCAGTAACCGAGCAGAAAAAGTTATCCTTACTTTTCACCGATATAATTAACTTAGTCTCTCTCTAACTTGGGTTCTCTCTTGCACTACTTTGCACTGCAGATGTTTTGGGTTTGTTCAGTATTCGCTTCACGGAGAGAAATGCAGAAAACACGCCACGATATTTTGCTCGGTGCATTTTCGCGCGACGAGAAGGAAATGCAGAAAATGCGACAGGTGCAGACGACCCCTTGATCAGACGAGAGGAAGAACATGAACGTGAGCTGAGTCCAGGGTCAGGCAGGCAGGCAGGTAGGTAGGAAGGCAGGCAGGCAGGTAGGCAGGCAGGCAGGCAGGTAGGTAGGTAGGTAGGTAGGTAGGTAGGTAGGTAGGTAGGTAGGTAGGTAGGTAGGTAGTCAGGAAGGCTGGCTATGATCGGCCATTTCTCCACTCCTCACCCTGAGACATTTTCGTATACCGGTAGCTTATGGCGAACAAGTGATACTTTTGAGTTTTCCATTTCTGAGTTACCAAAATTCAAATTATATTAATACTTTGAATATACATCATCATCCTGGTCAGTGCTTCATTTCCCCCTTTTTTTTTTCTTTTTTTCAATATATGTACAGTTAATATTTTTAAATGGTTACAGCTAAGGATCACATAGGAAGTGAATTAATTATATTATTGAAAGGTTAAGCATGGGAAACACTCGTGACGTTGATCATCATTATATTACCCTCACTTTTCTACATGTTAAGCGGGTAGTATACTTTTGGTAAATCTGGACCAAATGATTCCTTCAAACTATTCTAGGCACCATTATTTTTGTTCATCTAGTCCTGTTTCCTGGTATGTATACGTTGGAGGAATCAAGGCACTCCAATGTACCAAAAATATATTATGACCCCTTAAGGAGGTAATTCTTTTTTGGTATATTGGGGCGCCATGATTCCTCCAAAGTATGCTAGGAAACAGAATCAGAAGAGCAAAAATTATAGTATTCTGTTGCTTGGAATAGTTTAGAGGATTCAGTTGCTCCAGATTTACCAACATAAAATTTCCCCCTTAATTAACTGGTGGAGTGCCTTATAGCTGGTGGTGGTGGGAGCATCGTCTTCACCAAGGAAGGTTAGTAGTTACAAATGATGGTGTTGTGTCGCCTCCTCGGTTGGTGGGTGGGAATCATTTGGAGATTAGAATCCTGAGTAACGATCCTGGGAGTGCTGCTAATTACCAAAGTAGTCCAGGTTTGTTTCCCAGTAAATTAGTGTCTTTTCATTTTGTTCTTTCATGCATTCCATCTCTGGACAAAGGCTTTCTTCTCTTCTTATTGATGTGCAGATGTATCTAAAAAATATCAGGTTATAAATGTATGAATGAATGAATTGTTTTTCATTATTGATGTACAGATGCATCTAAAAAAAATCAGGTTATATATGTATGAATAAATGAACTGTTGCATCAATAAATTAATAGGAAATAGTTATATAGGGTGAAACGACAAGAGATGAATGGGAAAAGAATAAAGCGAGGAAGAGAAAACAGAAAGACCTGAACTGGAAGGAAGGGGAGGAAATTGAGATGCGAAGAGATAGAGAAGAAAGCTAAGGGCATCAGAAAAGAGAGAGTGAGTGAGAGAAAGTGAGAGAGTGAGAGTGTGTGAGGGAGAGAGAGTGTATGTGTTTTAGTGTGTGTGTGTATGAGAGAGGGGGGGGGGAGACAGAGAAGGGGTGGAGGGGGAGAGACAGAGAAGGGGTGGAGGGGGAGAGAGAGAGAAAGGGGTGGGGAGAGAGAGAGACAGAGAAGGGGTTGAGTGAACAGAGAAAGTTAGGAAGATAATTTTCAGGAAAGTAAGGATGAATAAGCAGGACCAAGACGGGGGGAGGAGTAAGTAAGAAAGGGGAAATAAAAAGCACTAAGGCTCAATTTTTCAAGAGTGTTATCACGTTAATATATCATCATTTTGCCAGCGGCCAACGGAGCCACGACGGAAAAAAAAAAGACACACACAGATAGAGAAAAGTGAAACAGATAATATTATAGTTCTGCTTGCGTTTTTTAATTTATTCTCAGATTTTTGCCACTGACCAAAAAAAAAAAAAAAAAAATTAATAGATAAATAAAAAAAAAAAAAATAATAACATAATGGAATATATGTATTTGCAAACTTGGAACTAATTTTCTCGGTACATTAGGCAAGCGTTAAGCAAATGTATTAGGAAATGGGATCCAGTTTTTTTCGGACGTAGGAACGCTCAGATTTTTCACTCGTTTTATAAGCTGCTTGGGGGGGGGGGGGGGGGCGGGGGGAGAGGGGACGAACGTGGAGGTCGCAGAACTTACTCTCTGCCCCCCCCCCCCTGGCCCCCTACACTGCCCCCTACAGATTTGACGCTGGTTGCCTGCTTGTCTGCCTTAAGGGACCGTGTGATGTAGTCAGAAAATTGGAGGTTAACGAGTCCTTCAAATATTACCACGAAACACCCCCAATATGGAAGGAGCTTGTTTCATGGCATAGTCAGGTGGAATCAGAAGCCTCCAATTTTCATAAACGAACACAGGGTCCTTAAAGGGATTAATTAACAGCTGGAAGTTATAGTGGGTTGATTACTGGTGCCCACAAACTCTGCCAAGAAACAGAATACCTCCTTGGAAGACCTTAGGGGATGTGTTTTATGGCAGAGTTTGGTGGGCTGGGTAGGCTGGGGTGGGCTGGGTAGGCTGGGTAGGCTGGGGTGGGCTGGGTGGGCTGGGTAGGCTGGGGTAGGCTGGGGTAGGCTGGGTTGGGCTGTGTAGGCTACCGTACTGATTCTTCTGACTCGACGAGAAACATTACCTATATGTATTGATAATCTGTTTGATGGCACCGTTTGTAATTCAAGGGCCTCTGATTCTCTAAGTCAGTCGCTCAAAATTCTCTCTCTATCTCTCTCAGTTTTCTCTCTGTATAAAGTCAATAATGCCTCCGATTGCTTCATTGGTGTGAGTCGAGACCTGGTGTGAGTATTGCTTTGCGCTGCAGAGTTCAAGTGTAGTAGTAGTAGTAATAGTAGTAGTAGTAGTAATAGAGAGGTGAAGGTAGCAACTCTCCAGGGTATAGTAAGGGAAACTCTCCACTCTCTGGCCTCGAGTAAGACAAGCGCAGCATTTTCTGATGAGACTTTTGAATTGAGCCATTTTGCAGGAAAGCTCTCGTGTTGCACAGTGTTGAGGCCTGGTAATGTACTCGAAGAAATACTTTGCTTGCAACACGCTACGTTGCAATAACATAGGGAGAGGTTTCCATTGATTATTGGTGAGTGCACTGTTCTATAGAGGCAACTCAGGCAGGCTGATTTTACTTTTTCGTTCTTTTTATTTTCTTTTCACACTTTCCCTCCCTCTCCCTCTTACTCTCACATGCTCTCACACTACAATTACACACACACACACACACACAGACACACACACAGACACACACACACACATACACACACACATCTCTCTCTCTCTCTCTCTGTATATATATATAGTTTAAACACACTCACACTGAATGTACTTGTCACCATGACAACTCGCAGCTTTTAAACTCATTAACACCACTGCCAGAGGCTACGTCAGGTCAATATACAAAACAATGCCTTCACAAGTGCATAAAATTCGAGGCCAACAGAGAGCTGAATTAAGTGTAAACTGTTGGGTAAAACTGGACACCATAAAACAGTAATTGTATTTGCTGCAACAGTTGAAGGTCATATATGCGTCACTATTTCATCTGTTTCTTTGATTGTGAAGGATTCTTTTAGGTGAATATTTCATGCAAGACCATGGGAGATACCTTAAGGGTTTTAGCACCCCTTCGAACCCGAACCAACCTCTTTCCTTCTTTTCCCGTCGTACATGTTCTCCCTCAATATGTTTTCTTTTCTCTTGTGGTACATAATCTTTCTGGCTTGACTTAGTATTTTGTGTTCACCTTTATAATAAAATATTAATACATGTTGGCTAAAAAAAAAAAAAAAAGGAAACGGGTTAACGAATATGGATAGATTTTCTGTTTTTTTCAATTTATCGATTCGAATCTATTACATTTTGAGTAATTTCGGTCCAATAAGGCATTAGACTTTTTCTCATTGTCCAGTGTTTACTTCCTTCTCTAGCAGCGAAAACCCATATAGTATTTCTGATTAACTCTTTCGTGTAATTATAGTACTAATTTATTTTTAGATGCTTTAGATTCATCACGTTGTTGACTAATATATTTGTAGTCTTTTAATATTCACCATCTTTTTTGTCATTTCGTCATTACAACATCCTTATAATTATTACAACATCCTTATGATTATTACATCATTATGATTTTTTGTTTAATCAATTTTCATCATAAAATCGCTTACTCAATCATTTTGTTTTTCGATAATTTCTTAAAGGCATAATTAATTGAGTGTTATTTCCATCCATCACCCACTGTGTCTCCTTCTGTCTTATTAAATCATTAATATCCTAATCCCGCTAAGAGCTTCCACAGTCTATACAAGTCTACATTTTAGTTTTATATTACACAAAAGAAGTGAATGTCTGACTCTGGACTCCTTCACATTCCAGGAGAGTTGGTTCCATTGTTTCTAGGAAAGGAATGGCTTCAGCTCGGCGCAAATAATTTTTAGCCAGTAGTTTTGAAGATATATGTCGATGGCAGGTTAGTGATTCTCAGGGAGATTTAACACGCTTGGAAGTTTTTGGACGAAGGAAACTATAAATATTCGAATGATGAGTTGAGCTGTGCATCGAGAATTTATACGAATATTCCTGTATTGATCATATTCTGGTAAATCTGAAATACTTGAGGTCCAAAGTAAACCAATTATTCAGGCCACACTCTTATATGCATTCCGGAATATAATATTATCATGACTGTATTGCCACAACACTTGCAATTTAAAATGTTCATGCCTCGGGTATGTGCAGAAACGTATAACCAACCAACCACTTTCATTTACAAAGAGGAAGGCAAATTTAAATGCAAATGTTGTTTAGAGTGATGACTGGCCCTTCATCACTCAGTGGAACTCAGCCCTTCCTACTAATGAATATACGGAGGCCAAAGGGTTCCTAAATTCATTTAAGAGGATGAACTGACAATTGATATCAAGGAAAATGTTATTGTCTGGAGTTTGTGTTACATGTTGCTTGCCTCCTTCACTTACAAGTAATACATGGCCTAGTATCCTTAGATAGAGTTTGTATTAATACGTGTTTTGTATTTGTATAGGTGTACATCATACAGAAGCAGGAGCGCTACATTTGTTCATTTATAAGTATAGACGAAACATACTGTACATCTAGCCTATATATTCCATTATTTAACACGCTATGGTATTTGAAACGATGGCACAGTCGGCCTCAGGCATTCGTATACATCACTGTGACCTCAAGGGTTTTTCCTAACAATTACAACATATGGTACATTATTTTATTTCCTACCACAAACGTTTTCTAGTAATGTTGTTTGTGTAATAGTTGAATGAGGCAGCAGAATGATGCATACAGTGTGTGTCGAATAAAAACAACAACATTATTAACCAATGATTTGTGTACGAATTCCAGAGGCCGACACTACTACCAACCAGAAATAATTTAAACAAGCAATATTAAATTACTCAGACAAGATATTCATTCCATTCCATTAATTTAATCTGCTTCCCAAAAATGTGACATAATAATGATTATTTTATATTATCAGTTGCCGGGTTCCAATCTCTCCTTGGTTTAACTCAGGATGAATATATTACGTAGGCCAACTTGAGCATTCTGATTAATGTATCCCAAGCGAGAGTGAAAATATCCCCAGTTGATATATCTATACTCCAAATGGACCTTTTATTGCCCAGTGATGTAAGCCCCTCATCACAGTTACAGTTAAAATTATCGCCCCTTATATTGCTCAGAGGCGACCAGATATTAGCAACTGTCAATGGTACTCATCATGTGTCAAGTGTCCCTTTTATGAAAACTTAGTTGGTGTACTTGATTCTGAAAAGTGAGGTATTGTTCCAACAAAATATATATTCTCCGTGAGGGAAGGGGAAGTAAAGAAGTGATTTTGACCCTCAGAAAAAGTGGCGAAATATCGTTTACATGCACTTTAGGGAAAAATGTATAGCCTCCAAATTCCAGACTCAATCACAGGTTCCTTTATGAGTTTTTGTGAGGCTTTGGAAGGGTACGAGTGTCAGTTGTATCAGTTGTGTTTCCTCCGACAAAGCAGCCAAGAGGAAAGACATAAGTTATGTCCTTAAGTGTACACCTTCCTGGCAGTGCTACATCTTCATTGCATCTTGTCTCATCTTTCACTTTAACTTTCCTGCTGCATAATAGACGATTCATAATTCATTCCCTTGGCTATAAAAATTAATGTTTATGTATTAATACATTACGGCAGATTTCTTTTTCAAACTATATCCCTCGTTAATAGCCTCATCGCAAAAATAAAAACTTCGTTCGGCTTGTTTATGTAAAGAATTCATTTGTATAAACGCAGCCAAGCTCTATGTTATTGTACTTAATGCTCTCCGCATGAATAAATGTATTTCATTTGCAGGAAAATTGTATCACAATAATATTGTTAATTTTACCAGAATCTTCACAAATATTGAGTGAAAACTTTTAGTTTAGCTTTCATTTACTATTTGCCTTTATATAATATACCACATATTAAAGCAATCATATACACTATTAGAGAAAAACTGTATAAGTGATTATATGCGTCACTTCCTCCAAACGGTTTAACTTAGCCTGTTTCAAATTGGTTCACATGTGCAATTTTTCATAAGGAATCCAGTGGTTTGCAATACAGTTTGAAAAACGCCCCTTTCGAGGCCAAAATCTATAATAGTATAATCCTTTGAGACTTGACATAATACTCTACTGACACTTTTTCCAGCGGGCTGTCAAGAACACTTATGTTCATCAGTGAAATTACACAGAGACATTCCCCAGAGAACCTAACATATTATTGGCTAAGAAACAAACCACGAAACACTAATGTCACCAATAAAAACCATTCAGATACTCTCAAATAGATAAACGATTAAAATGACACATATATATACTGCTTGTAGTTTGTTACATGAAATAAATGTAGCATATAATAATTGTGTTGACATGTACAAACCATAATGGAGTATGATGGACCATTTAGCTTTTCACTCACATTCTAAGAGACCATCCTGGGCCACGGGACCATGAGGAAGCTGTAACGTTACTCGCCCTCGCATACAAATGACCACATTATCAAAAATTAAAGTGCAGGGAGTGTAGGTATTTCGGATGAATAGAATCGTAAGGCGTAACCACAAGTGAATTTACAGCTACATAATATTTACTCTCGTATCCAACACACCAAGGGCGACGACACAAGGTAAAAATAAACTATCGGTGTTATTCTCGTGTGAAACATTCAGACACTTCAGACGATGGATACTGAAAATGTGCCTGTTTAATCCCGGGGCATCATGAATGAACGATACCCATTCTTTACAGTACCATGAAACCCCTCATGATCCATTGTCTATTATTATTATTTTTATTTTTATTATTATTATTATTATTATTATTATTATTATTATTATTATTATTAATATTATTATTATTATTATTATTATTATTATTATTATTATTATTATTATTATTATTATTATTATTATTATTATTATTATTATTATTATTACCTTGTGTACCTATATTCATTGTGTAAGGTATATTTCAATGGACGTATTGTATTACTTACAAAAACTGCGTCGTCAAAATTATATATAGAAGAAAGTGAGACTGTACCGTGTGTCAGCGAGTGGTACGATGACTACATGACTGTTATGTCTATGGTACCATCCTGTCAGTCAGTACCATCACCCAGACAGTGAAATTTCTTGAATGTGATCATCCCAAGTATAATGTTGGTTCTTCCACAGTGAGGGAAGTTCTTGCCCGAACCACACTCTCCCCTAGTCCATCCTGCCATCGAGGTGATATATAGTTGAGCTCTCCCCGGTGTAGAGCAATACAACTCCCTGTTACTCCCCACGAAGCAAGGGTGATCAAGATGATGGCTTAGTCTCAGGGGGCACCGGGGAAAGATTATATAGACTGGCCTGGATGTACACACGACCATCTCTTTGACGTGGGTAGATGGATGAAGAGAGAAACTTAACAGACATTGAGAACCCTGTGATCGCATATTAAAACTGGAGGCTTCTGATTCCTCCTGACCACGCCATGAAACAAGCTCCTTCCATATAGGTGCATGGGGTTTCGTGGCAATATTTGAAGGACTCGCATAACCCCAATTTTCTGACTACATCACAGGGTCCCTAAAGGAAAGAGACAAATGCAAAGCAGAGAAATGTGGACGAAAAGTTAAAATCATAATAATAAGTAAGAAAGGCGAATCGTTTTAGTTTTGATATATATTTCAGTATGATATATCAGTTTCACTTGGCTATTCTGTTTTCCTGCCTGGTAATTATCATATATCTCTCTGTCTGGTACTAAATGCCGTAATCTATGAAGGGTTGCTCCCCAATGCATCCCCTGTATGATCCTCTGTCCTGTGCTGCCTGAGTTAAGAGGTTAGGGAAGTACACATTAATTATATTGTTTGGAAATGTATTGTTGTATAAGGGGATGGTATTGTGTTGGAAAATCTGGAGCAACTGTTTCCTCTAAACAACAGGGCACCATTATGTTTGTCCATCTGGTTCTGTTACCTGGCATACTTTAGAGGATTGAAGGCCGTCCATTGTACTGAATAATACTACCCCCTTAATAAATAATTATTGTAAGAAAGCTAAAGAGAAAAATAATGCACCTCTCATTTAACCTCCAGACAGACAGACAGACAGACAGACAGTGCAGCTTGACCAACGGACCCTGCATGGGTTAATATTCTCCTGGATGTAGTTCTGCAAGTGTCGCTGTGTGTCTGACCATGTAACGCTGTGTCCCCCTTGTCTGAGTTGTCTCGAGCCATGAATCATCAAGAGCTGCATGGCTGTGTTCAGGGCTGGGCACAGTAGGCTAGATACAAAAAGATAGCCCTTCAACTATATTTAGAATAGTGTTAAAATACAGTCTGACGCAGTGGTCGAGGTCAACCACAACGACTACCATGTACAGTCGGCGGCAAAAGTCCTGTCGCCTCACTTGCTTCACCGAGGCACGCAATGTTCATAGACTCGAGATTATTAGGTGTAGAAAAACGTGTGTATTCCTCGAGTCCATGAACACTGCCTGTCTCGGTGAAGCAGTTGAGGCGACAGGACTTATGCCGCCGACTGTACATACAAGTCGATGGATGCTTGCAGTCAAATGATGGTGTTGATTTGATGATTATTATTTGCTTTACCGACAACAACGTCTACCCTAAACACCGACCAAACCGATACGATACGGATATGTATCTCTCTTTGTATTAATCTGCCTCTCTATTTGCTTCGGTATTTTTCTATATGTCTCTTCATCTTTTTCTCTGGCTGACTGTCTGTTTATCTGTTTACCTCACTGGGGAGGAAGGGGAGGGAGGGATGACAGAAGGACCTCGAGGCTCTCCTTTCCCAAATACTCCACGACAACTCTGAAGCCCTGTCCCCCTCCCACCGCTCACGTCAACACACACACCTACACACCCACCTCCCTCCCTCCCTCCCTCCCACTGCGATACACTCACACACATCTCTTCACTCCATGGATCGTACACACACACACACACACACTCACACACACCACCTCCTCCTCCTGCTGCTTCTTCCTCGCCTCCTACGTCATCACACACTCATCTTTCTCGTCTCTTGTCAATAACCCACCACACTCCCTCCTTTCATGTACTGTAAGTCTGCTTCCCCTTACTATTTCTTCCTCCCCCTAAGAAAAAGTCAGACCCAGTGTCATGTTTCTGTGATCGTATACTGTATTATTATGGTAATGGTAACGTTCGGTCTGAATATTTTTTTTCCTTTTCTGTCAACAGGACGGGTATGTTTGTCTAGGCTGCTGCATAATTTGAAGAGCAGTGCAGTGGATGAGTAAAGTTGTTATCAGGAGTTGTAGCCTGATATTATTCCATTATCATATACTTGGAATATATTACATGCATCTCCCTTTTTTAGTCTGTTGGTGGCAAAGTATTTTTATATGGTAAAGGTAATGCATGCAAGCTAAAAATAAATTATACCAACCAAGCATTTACCCACGTATGGAAATACCTGCAATTGAAACAGGTTGCAATCAGAGCTCTTATTTAAGGCATGATATCACCCGAAAGGGATCTGACAACATTTTCGCTGCGTTAAGTAAATTTGGGACGATCATCTTAGCATTTCCAACAGGTCGAATGGCTCCTTGCACCACTTGATTCGTAGCCTTCCATGGTTTATCTTTCCTCACCCGAGCTTTGACAGTGTCGTGCTGAGTCAGTCCTTCTTATCCCCCAATCAGCTGAAAATCCATTTGGCTCACTTGCCTTAAAGTGCTGGTAAGGGTTCGTCAAGTTTCTCAAAGTTTATGCAACCATATACTTGTAATGGATTAAGGTTAAACTTTTTTTGGTATTTTGAAGTAGAAATCGCAGAGTTCCGAGATTTCGCCTGAAATTCAATACAGCTGCAGGGAAGCGCGAAATCTTGCAATTCTGGGTTTGCTTCAATTTTCCCGTGGGTTGGCAATAATATATCTCAGCATGATGGTTCAGAATAAAGACCGTGCGTGTGTGTGTACATATGCGTGTGTCAGTGTGCGTGCGTCTTCTTGTGTCCGTGTGCAAGTGTGGTGATAGCGTGTGAGTATGTGTGTGTGTGTGTGTGTGTGTGTGTGTGTGTGTGTGTGTGTGTGTGTGTGTGTGTGTGTGTGTGTGTGTGTGGATGTGAACGCTTGTGAGTATGACATCTTTAATTTATACTGGAGACGAAAGTTATGTACCGGTATGCCATTTTAAAAACACAATATATCCTTAGCCGAAGTTAACAGCAGCTGAGCACAATCTCAAGACAAGACAATAACATAAAGGAATCCAAAGAGTTAAGGAATGAAAACAAAGAAAAACACACACACACACACACACACACACACACACACACGTCACCACAACAAAATCAAACCCATCCGATGCCGTACTGATCGCTATAAGAACAGCGCAATCCCCACTATCGTCAAACACCTTAATAGTTAATTCTCTAGTTAAAACTATATCAAACACACACACACACACACACATAGTCAACACAATAAATAACTCCTAAGAATAACACACACACACACACACACACACACACACACACACACAGGCCTACACAGCACCTCAATATTAATCCCCCCCCATTAATCCTAATCCTGACCTGACACCACTACCCTCCCAGGACATGTACACATGTACAGTCCTATTGTATATTGTGTTTTTTTTCTATGTTCAATTTATTATTCATCCCTAATATTTATACATGTATTCATTCATTCATCCTCATTTTATTTTTATTCTTAAATGTATTATGTATATTTTCAGCCTATCAGCTGCCATTTACTAATAAACCGTATATTATTATTATTATTATTATTATTACACACACCGTAATAAAACACACACGACCACCCTCGCTTTAAAATCCCGAGAGAAGTAAAATAGAAGAAAACATTTAAAAGAACCGTAGAAATGTTATCCCCGAGAGAATCCGAGGTGTACATCAAGGATATTATGAGAAGCTCCTCAGTGTGGAGGTTGCGGTGGGAGGAACAACAACCCACTTTATGGTGAAGGTTACTCTTAGTGGCTGGCTGGTTGGCGGGAGGGTTGGTTGGCGAGATGGTTGGTTGGTTGGCTGCCTGGCCGACTGTATGGTTGGCTGGTTGGTTGAACGGTTGCTTGGCTGGCTGGTTGATTGGCTAGTTGATTGATTGGTTGGCTAGTTGGTTAGTTGTCTGGTTGGTTGGCTAGTTGGTTGAATGGTTGGCTGGCTGGCTGGCTAGTTAACTAGTTGATTGGTATGTTGGCTAGTTGGTTGGTTGTCTGGTTGGTTGGCTAGCTGGTTGGTTGGTTAACTGGTTGACTGGTTAAAATAGCTGGTTGGTTGGTTGGCTGTCTGGCTGGTTGGCTGTCTGGCTGGTTGGCTGTCTGGCTGGTTAGTGTAGCGTTAGTTCATAATATTATATCCTCACCACCACCACCTTTAGTGTATCATATATCATCCTCATCTTTATCACCTTTAATGCAGCATCCTCATAATTATCATCTCCATAACCGCTCAACCACACCCAACCATTACCACCATCACTACCACCACCAGTACCACACACATGATATTATTCTTATCATTACTCACTATTTTCATTACATATCACCATTCTCATTTACATCCATCACAATTTTACTGTGAAATGAAAAGGAGTGAGAGGAATCCTAAATCTTGTCTAATGTTGTTTGAGATTCCTTGACACATTAAGTTTGAAGGATCATAAATCGTAGTAAAGGGGAAAGATGAATGAAGAAAATGTTTCAGAACTGACCAGTTGTGTATAATATTATGACAGGAAGAAAGTGCCTGTGTTGCACACTCCCCTGAGAGAAGGAAGCATAACGTGAGAGAGCTCAGAGAATGTTTGAGTGGGTGAGAAGCTGTTTGTAGGTTATAGTGCAGGTGTATGTATATGTGTATATGTTTGTGTGTGTGTGTGTGTGTGTGTGTGTGTGAGTTAGTAAGTGCGTGCGTGTGAGTGTGAGCAGGACCCATGCTTGTCCTGAGTGTGAGTGTCGTTCCAGGAAGATCCGTTGGTACAGTCAGCCGTCCGTGGAAACTTCTTCCATTATACCGGACCTCCGGCTCGGCGTCAGGTGAGGGAGAAAAGGGTAGATGCACTCAATGGCGGCCAGATGAGGACCACTCAGGTAGGAAGACCGGCACAGAGGCAAGGAGAATTGGGAAGGAGAGGAGGGAAAACTGAGTGAAGGATGGAGGGAAAGGGACCTGAGTGAAGGACAGAGGGAGAGACAGACAAAGTTAGACATGAAAGAAAGAGAGAGCGTATAGGGGAAGGTGAGAAGTCTGGACACGTAAGGAAAGAAGGAGAGAATGAGGAAGATAGGACAGAGCACAGAGGGAGAAAGAGAGAGAGGACTAGGCAGGGAGGAGCGTGAAGAAAAAAGAGCCAGCCAGCCACTCAGACAAGAAGGCAGCAGGCAGGCAGCATGAGTAGGGCGGCCACTCACGCAGAGAGGAAGGAAAAAGGCAGTAGTGGAAAAAAAAAGTCGCCTGAGTTCTTTCCGTACACTAAGACTTCCTGTGATGTAGGTATTTCTAGGGATTTGGGTGTAGTTCCCTCGCCATAACAAGTTACGCCACTTTTTTCCTTCGCAAAAAAACTTAAAACCTGGACGAACTGCAACAAACTGCACGGCCACTACTAGGCTTCACATCAGCCGCTTGGGTTATGTGTTCACCCAGGTTTGTGTGTTGGTTGGTTAGAGACACGGATATCTCAAAAGGATGGAGGTCATTGAATGGATGCGGTTTTCTTTCGGCATTTTTGGTCCTTTTATTGGTAAGGGTAAAGTAAAACATGAATTGGTTACATCTGTAGAGTTTATTTGGGATTTGCAAAAGCATGCATCTCAGTCGAGTGCATTTCTACTATTAACTTGCATCTTTTATATATATATATATATATATATATATATATATATATATATATATATATAGTGTAATATAGATAACAGGTAGGTACTATATAGAGCAGATAAAGTATTATTAGTGTGTGATATGGATAACACGTGGGTACATAGGGTTGATAAAGTGTGACAAAATGTAATTAGTGTGATATAGATAACAGGTAGGCACAACATAGGGTGATAGGGTGTAATTAGTGTGATATAGATAACAGGTTGGTATACATAGGGTGATAAAGGATAATTAGTGTGATATAGATAACAGGTAGGCACAACATAGGGTGATAAAGTGTAATTAGTGTGATATAAGGGTTACGTAGATTAGAAGCGGGAAACTATTGGCCAACTCATCAGGCAAGACTTGTATAATGAGGACTACCCTTCTCCACTTCCCTAATTGGTCATTGAGGTGAGAGGAGTGTGAGGTGAGGGGAAGTGTGTGTGAGGTGAGAGGAGTGTGAGGTGAGGAGAAGTGTGTGTGAGGTGAGAGGAGTGTGAGGTGAGGGGAGTGTGAGGTGAGGAGAAGTGTGTGTGAGGTGAGAGGAGTGTGAGGTGAGAGGAGTGTGAGGTGAGGGGAAGTGTGTGTGAGGTGAGAGGAGTGTGAGGTGAGGGGAAGTGTTTGTGAGGTGAGAGGAGTGTGAGGTGAGGGGAAGTGTGTGTGAGGTGAGAGGAGTGTGAGGTGAGGAGAAGTGTGTGTGAGGTGAGAGAAGTGTGAGGTGAGGGGAAGTGTGTGTGAGGTAAGAGGAGTGTGAAGTGAAAATGAGGTCAGGTGAAGGTGAAAATGAGTCAAGCGAGTCAGGTGAAGGTGAGGTGAAAGTGAGCCAGGTGAGGTAAGGTAAAGATGAGGTAAGGTGAAGGTGAGTCAGTTGAGGTAAGGTGAAGATGAGGTAAGGTGAAGGTGATTCTGGTGAGGTCAGGTAAAGATGAGGTAAGGTGAAAGTGAGTCAGGTGAGGTAAGGTGAAGATGAGGTCAGGTGAAGATGAGGTAAGGTGAAGGTGAGTCAGTTGAGGTCAGGTAAAGATGAGGTAAGGTGAAAGTGAGTCAGGTGAGGTAAGGTGAAGATGAGGTAAGGTGAAGGTGAGTGGAAGGGAAGGGAAGGGAAGGGAAGGGAAGGGAGGACAGGGGATGGGAAGCTCTCTGTCAGGTGGAATACGAGAGGCCCGGGAATGATTTACCAGGGCCTTCTTCCGTACCAAGTTGGGCCCCTCTTGTATGTCTGCCAGAGAGGAAGAGGAAGTGAGGGGAAAGCAAGAGGAGGGAGAGAAGATGGAATGAGAGGAATGAGAGAGAAGGATAGGGAGAGGAGGGAGGGAGGAGGGAAAGAAGATGGAAAGGTAGAGAAGAAAGGGAGTGAAGATGAATGAAATAGAAGGAGAGAGAGGGAAAGAGAAAGGAGGGAAAGAAGTGGGAATAGACTTGAGGGATGAGGTAGGAGAGAAAAAGAGGTAGGAGGAAGAACATGTAAGAGGAGGGAGATTGAAGAATGGTCGAGGAGGGATGAATTAACGCAAAGAAGAGTTGAGAGAAAAATTGGTGAGCAGAACAGACGTGTATATGAAATGAAAGGATGATGAGTAAGGGCGAAAAGAAGGGAATATGAGGTGAGAGGATGATAAGGAAGGGCGAAAAGAAGGGAATATGAGGTGAGAGGATGATAAGGAAGGGCGAAAAGAAGGGAATATGAGGTGAGATGAAGCAGAAGTGGAAGGAAGGGACAGGAGGAAAAGTTGGGAGATGGATGCAACAGGAAGAGTTGAAAGGAGTATGAGGATAGAAATGATGTAAAGAGGAGACGGAGGAAGAAGTATGAGGAAGAGTTATGAGGAGAAATCGGAAGGAAGAGGAAGGAGCGAAGGGAAGGAGAAAGGCATCGGGGAGGTTTTAGCAATTGAAACTTCTCAGTAATTTCGTATTTCAAAATGACGAAGGAGAAGGTAGTGAGTGAGTGGCGGCGGCAGTGGTGTTTGTGGTGGTGGTGTTAGTGGTGGTGGTTGTGGTTGTGGTGGTCGTGGTGGTGGTTGTGGTTGTGGTGGTGTTAGTGGTGGTGGTCGTGGTTGTGGTGGTGGTCGTGGTTGGGATATAGGAGGGGAGGGGAGGCTGATGGTGAAGATGGTGACAGTGTTATTGTTGTTGTTGTTGGTGGTGGTGGTGGTGAAAGTTGAAGATGTAATATTGGCGATAGTTGTTGTTATTGCTGTTGTTGTTGTCTTTGGTGGTGGTGGTGGTAGTGGTAGAAGTTGTATTATTGGTGTTGATGGTAGTGGTAGAAGTTGTATTATTGGTGTTGGTGATGGTGGCTGTGGTGAAGGTAGAAGTTATAGTATTGGTAATAGTGGTGGTGTTGGCAGTGCATGGTGGTGACGACAGAGGTACACAGTAATAGTGGGTATAGATCTGCCACCACAACTTCCTCTGGTGTTCGACTCGCTGCGCTCCATTTACAGCCTCGTGCCTATTTGCTGCTGGGTGAACAAGGACTGAGGGAACCTGGAAAATTGCCCGATAACACCACTGGTCCACGAATCGACCCCGGGTTCCTGAGTTACTAACCATGCATGTCCGCCAGTGAGTCTATACTACATGTGCAGGGGTATAGGTACTACAGTCATGAATCAAGTTACCTTCACATCCACTCACACAGATTGGTGAAATATAAATTGTGTATTTTTTATAATATGGTTACAGTTTTGGTTACATATTATAGTTACTAACGAACACTGAAGTCTAACATGTGGAAACTTAACATACAGATATTGTTTTAAATTCACAGGTAATACATGTAAAAGTCCAGAATGAGCATAAATAGTGAATCGGTATTGCACACTCAACTGATTTTGATTATTGAGCGAGATGACAGGTGGTCGAGATTTAACAATGCCTTTCCTTCCCCCGAACACTGAATAATCTCAGGTAAATCGATCACCCAATATCGTTATTTCCTTGATACGGCTTACTGCATTCAGGAGCCGCCAAGGAAATGAAACACCCAGACAGAAAGTATGACAGATGAGGCAAGGGCCGCTTGAGATGAGGTGTGTGTATCAACCGAACTGGAAAGTGTCAGGAGGATGACTGGCTGCCTTAATGATCCACCACCACCACCACCAGCAGCGGCGGTGAGGCGACCACGCTTTCACATACAGTATAGACAATAAAGGACTTTCTTACGTCTTATCCTGAAATCCCCTGACGTTTACCCGACGTTTACACATTTCATGGTGCAGTCTTGGTCGAAAATATTCATCCACATTGGGGTGACTCGTTAAATGGGAATTTATCCAATAAATAGGTTGCAACATTGTCTAATTTACTTCAATCAGATACTCACTATTCAAAACAATAACGTCATATGTGAATGTGAGAATATTAGACAGCAATGTGTTTGAATTATCCGTATGTGGAGGACTATTTTTGACCACGATTGTACCTATGCAGCAATTTATGGGTGAAAACCGAAGAGGCATTTAATCTTCTCATCAATGATTCACAATTAAAGACAGATTCCCAGGAAATTCCTAAAGAAATACAGTACAACCGAAAGAATGAAGGGCCACGAGTCTGTAGCTTTTTCTTGTGAATCCAATAAGCCGAGGAATCCGATAGTGGCCGAACTCACCTTGTTCCTCCGGCCGATAATTGTGTTTGAGGAACTAAAGAAAGGTTGGTGGTGCTGCTGGCGAAGTGGTGGCTATTGATTCATCCAATGTTTTACCATCACATTAATGAAGCACTTACTCTGTACTGAGGACGAACAGTTTCTTGTGATGTATTATAGAGTTTTGGAGAAATACTGCAGTAACTTGTAATTCACCGACGGTACCCAAAATTACAATGATCTTCTAGGAATGAACTGCCGTGAAAGTGTGAAATCATATACGAATCAAAGAGTGGAGTGGAATGCGGAAGAGGAACGAGCACACACACACACACACACACACACACACACACACACACACACACACACACACACACACACACACACACACACACACACACAGAGAGAGAGAGAGAGAGAGAGAGAGAGAGAGAGAGAGAGAGAGAGGAATGGCTCAAATCTTACCCCTTCTATCTGAGTGGGTGATGAATCTGGTGCCGTAAAATGCACTTATCTCTTCAGTTATCACGCGTAAAAAAAAAAAAAAAAAAAAAAAAAAAAAAAATGAACGTCGAAGAAAATAAATACCCCTGATGATTCAGACCAAACGTTACAAAATGGGCGAGTGCTTTCAATGCTTCCTTCATATATATTGGATGGAGGATGTATCTCGGCGGGACAGAAAAGCCAGAACCGTGTATGATTGGGGCTGCAATTTGCTTCCTGCTACTCACATGCAGATATGTGGGGAATTTAAATATGAGGCAAAAAGGTTACACGCATCTGAATATTTTGAACACGAGCATTGAAGATCTAATATATTTTTCTTTATGTTTTTTTTTTTTTTTTTTGCGGCAAACTGGATAAAATTATAAGGCTTGAATTAATTTGTCAATTCGTGTGTGTGTGCGTGCGTGTGTGTGTGCGTGCGTGCGTGCGTGTGTGCGTGCGTGCGTGGGAAGAGTTAAAGTAGGCCTGTAATTCGGGTGGTTTTGATGAGGGTAATGAATGTCTCTATAAACGACAACGATTCTAATTAATGATACATGTACCGGTAGTGTAAAAATAAACGTGTGTATATATATAGAGAGAGATAGAGATAGAGAGCTGTGTATATATATAGAGAGAGAGATAGAGAGGTGTGTATATATAGAGAGAGAGATAGAGAGCTGTGTATGTATATATAGAGAGATAGAGAGCTGTGTATATATATAGAGAGAGAGATAGAGAGGTGTGTATGCATATAGAGAGAGATTGAGAGCTGTGTATATATATAGAGAGAGATAGAGAGCTGTGTATATATATAGAGAGAGATTGAGAGCTGTGTATATATATAGAGAGAGATAGAGAGCTGTGTATGTATATAGAGAGAGATAGAGAGCTGTGTATGTATATATAGAGAGATAGAGAGCTGTATATATATAGAGATAGAGATAGAGAGGTGTGTATATAGAGAGAGAGAGATAGAGAGCTGTGTATATATATAGAGAGAGATAGAGAGCTGTGTATGTATTTAATGAGATGCAATACGGTCTACAAAGAGTATGAATGACCAACAATTCTAATTATACATATATATATAGTGTAATAAATAAACTCTTGTATATGTATAGAAAGAGCTGTATATATTTTTAATGAGATACAATACCGATCTACAAAGAACAACTACATTGGAGCACCTTGATTCCTCCAAAGTAATGTATGCCAGGAAACAGATCCATACACGTTAGCAAAATTAGTTATTATGGTCTGTTGTTTAGAATAGTTTAGAGGAGGATATCAGTAGCTCCAGATTTACCAACACTAAATAAATTAATGTATATACTAACCCCCCCCCCCCCCGCCCCGCCCCCGCCCTTTTAATTGATTGAACTTATTTTTGCGTGTGAGTACCGTACTAAATTAAATACTACCCCCATTTTTAATTGATTGAACTTATTTTTGCGTGTGAGAACAGCAACAACAGCCACAGCCAGCTCGGGTTAAGTGCCGCCACAGAGCTGGGACTCGATCTCGCGCCACGCTGAGCAATTTCACGTACAGTTGGCTCCATTCCCGCCGGCCGGAACCATCTGTCGTGTGTGTGGGTGTTTTTTTTTTTTGTTTTTTTTTATTGGGAAAAATGCTATAAATATATTGGATGGAGTTTAGTACTTGTTCTGTAAATTATATATGATTATTTAAGCCTAGTTGTGTAAATGGTTAATTAAGGGTGTGCGGGAGCAGGGGACAGGCTTGGGGGGGGGGGGGGGGGTTGAAGGGTGAGGGAATAGGGGGACAGGCTTAGAGGGGTAGAAAGATGGTTCCTCTATTCCCGCACCCCCTTAATTCTTGTGTTTTTTCTGGGCTTCCACAACATTTACAGAAATATCTATAAAGTCAGATATCACAACTCTTACACATTATAGGGTCCGGCTGACATAAAATAATAATAATCTCAAGAGGTGTCGTCGTCAAAAGCCATATGGCACTTGGCCAGGTTACGGCATAATGCACACTTTTGTCGTCAATATCCCCATTACTGAGATATGAACCCCGCACCAACAGTTGTAAATCACAGTCCAACCATTCACCCACCAAGAAATGTTTTGAATGTTACTCTGAGGTCACAGCTTGAATGTTACTCTGAGGTCACAGCTTGAATGTTACTCTGAGGTCGCAGCTTGTATGTTACTCTCAGGTCACAGCTTGAATGTTACTCTCAGGTCACAGCTTGAATGTTACTCTCAGGTCGCAGTGTAAATATCACTCTGAGGTCACAGCTTGGGTCATATTTAAGTGGCAACGAGTGTACAGCTCTCCTATTAATTTGTATGTACTTTTAATTAATGAATGGCCATTTTAATCGCTTGAAAAAATAAACAGTAGCAAGAAGTAATTCCATGATGACACCAATACACCAAAACGAAGTGAAGAAATTTACGCATTTTTTATAAACATACACGATTTTCTTCTTTGCATAAATCTAAATGTCAAGGATAAAAATATTGCCCCCCTTCTCTCTTCCCCCGTGGAGGACTGAGTAAACAAACTTCCAGACAAATGTGCGTCATCTGTCCCCCATTGAGAGGCCTGAGGGAACAAACCGAACGAGTCCACTGTATCTCTCTATGGCCCTCACCAACTATGTCACTGTGGGGGGAAAGGGTAACAAAATAGGCTTGTAAAGAAAGGAATAATATGAGAAGGAAATGGAAAATATATCAGAAGGACAATGACAATACTTTGAGAGAGAGAGTGAGAGAGAGAGAGTGAGAGAGAGAGAGAGAGTGTGTGTGTGTGTGTGTGTGTGTGTGTGTGTGTGTGTGTGTGTGTGTGTGTAGGAAGAGGGAGAGAAGGAAATGGAAAAGGTATGAAAATGCATAAAGAGAGAGAGAGAGAGACAGAGAGAGTGAGTGAGTGAGAGGGCGTGTGTGTGTGTGTGGGTGGGTGTGTGTGTAGGAAGAGGGAGAGAGAGTTCCCCTCAAGGGTATTACATGATATATCATATTATACAACAAATACAAGAGCAAGTTTTAGAGAAATTTTATACGAAAACAAAACAAAAGAAAAATTTGGCAGAGGAAGTAGGAGTGGGAAGGGAATATTTGAGAAAGTGAGGAAATATTTATATAAAGGCATATATATGTACCTGATAAAAAAAAAAGGATGATAAAAATGTGAGAAAATGATGAGTGAGAGAAAAGATGGGAGATGGAGGGTGAGGGAAATATGAGACAGAATGTTAGATAGAAGAGGCTTAGGTAATTAAAGAGAGTGTGAAGGTGTGTGTGTGATTAAATGATAGACTACATGAGAGAACGTTTATGATGAAAAAAAAAGTGTGGGAGCGAGGAATGGGAGGAGGATGGAACGTGAGAGAACTACTACTACTAATAATAATATGAGAGGTTATGAGAGAAACAGAAAACTTGAGAGAGCATGTAAGCGAGGGAAAATGAAGAGAAATGGTAGGGCATAAGAGAGAGAGAGAGAGAGAGAGAGAGAAGAGAGAGAGAGAGAGAGAGAGAGAGAGAGAGAGAGAGAGAGAGAGAGAGAGAGAGAGAGAGAGAGAGAGAGAGAGAGAGAGGGGGGGGGGGAGATAATATGATGTGAGAAAAAGTATATAAGTGAGAGAGAATGTGAAGGAAGGTGTGACAGAGAAAGGAATTTTAAGAGAGGTTGGGAGAATAAGATAAAATATGAGAAAAGGTGCAGGACTTGGACAAAATACGAGGAGAGAGAGAGAGAGAGAGAGAGAGAGAGAGAGAGAGAGAGAGAGAGAGAGAGAGAGAGAGAGAGAGAGGGCAGGGTGAAAAAAATCGGAAAAAAATCGTGATGAGAAAATATGGGAGAGAATATATACGTGAGAAAGGACCGGAGAATAGGGGGTGAGAGAGATAAAATAGGAGAGAACGAAAGATAGATAGAATGCACGAGCGAGAGAGGAATAGGAAGAAGAGAAAATAAGAAGAAGGGTGGAGACTGTAAAAGCGATAAATAATATTGAACGAAAGAGGACATAAAAGAGGGCATTGATGATAAAGTAGGAGAGGAAGAAGGATACAATGAATGGAGAGGACGCGGATAAGAGAAAATGTATATGGGTTTTGTTGCAAACTTAAAAAAAAAAGAAAAAAAAAAAGTAAACATGTAAAAAAAGTCTTAATCGTGAAAAGGGAAGTGTGAAGAGATATACACACACATACACACATACATAGATAATAGATCCACAGTATGTATAATTACTTTGCATACATTGACTACATACATAATACATACACTCAAAGTATTCCTGGCATACGGATATATATATATATATATATATACAATGTTTCAAAGAGAATAATGACATCTTGTTTGTAGGTTTCCTTGTCATGGAAGCTGATTTTCTTGGCTGGCCCGAGGTCTGATCGTCTACTTGTACAAAGAGAAGAAGCTTTTGTTCATTTTTTCTATCGATAGTTTGTTAAGCCTTCAGAAATATTTTCGAAAGAGACCTATATTGAACCTATATTGATTACATTGGTTGTTCAAGTTAATTCTGTATTGTAGGTTAGTTTATGCAGAAACATTTTACCACCTAATGAAATATGGCTAACGGTATAAATAATGCATCTGGTGATATCTGGCATGTAATCCATTACACACACACACACACGCACACTCTCCCTCCTTCTTTCTCTCTCTCTCTATCTTTCTCTCTCTCTCTCTCTCTCTCTCTCTCTCTCTCTCTCTCTCTCTCTCTCTCTCTCTCTCTCTCTCTCTCTCTCTCTCTATCTATCTATCTATCTATCTATCTATCTATCTATCTATCTATCTATCTATCTATCTATCTATCTATCTATCTATCTATCCGTGTGTGTGTGTGTGTGTGTGTGTGTGTGTGACGAGGTTAAATCCCGTCCCGTTTGACCTTGTATTCTGTGTACATTGCAAGAAACCATCATTCAATCCGGGGCCCTGGTTGGTTGGTTCACGACGCTAATGAACTTCGTCATCAGCAATACTCACTCCAGGTTCAAATGGCGTTTTTGTCGACATTCGGAATAGCTCGAGTAATTCCACTTCCCTTAGTAATTACACTTGCCTGGTTGTTGTTGTTGTTGCTGTTGTTGTTGCTGTTGCTGTTGTGTGTGTGTGTGTGTGTCTGTGTGTGTGTGTGTGTGTGTGTGTGTGTGTGTGTGTGTGTGTGTGTGTGTGTGTGAGTGGCTCTCGATTGGCTTAGCACATTTTCCTTTCAGTTTGATCATAAAATTGTCCCACTCTTTAAGTTCATCCTCAGAGTGTTCCAATGTTTACAAGTTTGGAGAGAGTGAACTCGACATAGGACCATCTGTGAGTTGATGATGGCTTCCGAGGCAGATTATTTTGTTCGACGACTTTAAGATCAAAAAGATAATTGTAGAGGACTCGTTCTTGCAAAAAATCCTCTCTAGACAGGAACATAAGAACAAGAACAACATAACAACATAATTTTGACGTCATACAACATCTGATTCTTAATTTTAGATAGATAGATAAACAGACAGATAGATAAACAGACGGGTATGGAGACAGACAGATAGGTGCAGAGGAAAATATAGAGAGAGATGTATGTAATTCTTGGCAGTAAGGTCCTCAGATGGAAAGGGCTCAAAAACTCATCAGGCAGTAATGCTGTGTTTAATGGGACAGTATACAGAGCTTTGGGTACATTATAGCGTCTTGATTCCTCCAAAATATGCTAGGAAACAGGACCAGGTTGACACAGTAACAATGGTGTCCTGTTGGTTGCATGGAAGAGTATGGAGGAATCCGTTGCTCCAGATTTACCAACACTGCACTATAAGCTACCCTCTTAAACTGACGCTATAGGGCTGCGACGCCTCACCTTTCCCCCACTAACCATATACACAGTGCAAGGACAGACACTTCCCTTCACTTTACTGCACGGTCATAAAGTGCTGCATATCCACTTGTGTAATAATATAAGTTGGTAGGATTTGTTTTAGAGTTGAGACCTGACTCAGCCTTTTATTCTCATTCAGAGGCTGGAAAGCATTGTTTTTCCTCTGATTAATGGCTTACCTTTTGTTGTTGTTGTTGTTGTTTATCCATCTTTGATTTTGTTTTGTTTTTGTTGTTGGGTCGGGTGTTAAACACAGTCAAACATTATTTCATTCTACAGCATAACATTTAAGCCATATATCCAAATGTAAAAATTTATGTGTGAATGCTGGCATAGGTGAAAAAGGATGTAGGGTATATACCTTTTATATGCAGAGTAGGCTATGTATGTATGTACACAACCACTCCTGCCGCTCGCCCACCCACTCACTCTCACATTTTACCTTCGCTCACAATTTTCTCCCCAGGTGTTATAAAATGTTGGGGGCCAGAGCAGAGCAGAGCAGAGCAGAGCAGAGCAGGGCGGTGTGTTGTGTTGTGTTGTGCTCCTCCACCCAGAACCAGACATTGGAAAAATCCGGGTGTCCCCTGTCGCATCATTACACGCGATGTTCTGGTCCGCTGGCGTCGCATCACCTCTGATACCACACACACATCCTTCCATCTCACTCCATCCCTCTCATGCTCTTTGCTGTCTCTCTCTCTCTCTCCCTCTCTCTCTCTCTCTCTCTCTCTCTCTCTCTCTCCTGGGTTCTGAAAAATTGTCTCGGGTTATTGTTTTATTCTGCCGTTTTATCGTTATCTAGAACAGGACTTTTTATCAATCATCCATAAGTTTGCCTAATTGTATCCATGTCAGCGTTGCAAGGTACTATGTTTTTATTTAGTGTGTCTTGCATGGTTTCTTTTCCCTTGCTCTCTCGCTTCTTACCTTTTTATGTTTAGCTTATACAACTGCATTAACTAGATTACACCTTCATTTTTTCATTCACCCTTCACTTTTTATCCGAGGTTGTGCTCCAGTTTTATTTCTGTCCATTTTTCCTTTCATCTATATGGTGTTTCTCTGCTCTTTCCCCGTGCAACTTTTCCAACTTAATAATGCACACTCTTAAGGGGAGAGTATACTTTTGGTACATTGGAGTGCCTTGATTCCTCCAATATATACCAGTAAACAGGATCAGATGGACAAAAATAAAGGCGTTCTGTTTCTTAGAATAGTTTGGAGGAATCAGTTGCTCCAGATTTGCCAACACTGTACTTCCTCCTTAATCTCTCCATCTATTTATCCTTGTGTTGTTCTTGCCTTTGCTCCAAGATTATTGCCCAGATATCTTTTCTTCTCTTTTTTTCATGATTATTTCACATTTGTCTTGTAGCCTTTGTCCCATAACTTCATTATATTAGTCTCCCACCTCCTTCGTCCCTTCGCTGTTTCCATGCCTGAGTTTCTACGCTTTTTTCCTTCTCACCCTTTAATCCCCTTGCTTAAGTCTCTCTCCTTCATTAACTACTTGCTGAATTATTTGTAAGGTATACACATTCAGTCTTTCTTCACAAATGTCTAAACTGGTCTAATGTTACTCTTATACTCTACTGTTTTCCACCCATATATACGTATACACATTCAGTCTCGCTTCACAAATCGTGACTAAACAGGCTTGATGTAAATTACTCTTACACTCTATTGTTTTTCCACCGCTACTACTCACAGAGACTCCATACCCTGTCAGTACCAATAACGTCAACAGCTGGGACACGAAAACACCTCAATGGGACTAATTTACAGTGACGTTAATTAGTCAAAAAACATCAGTCAATGTATGTATGTCAGCCTCTCACGCATGTTTGTTGAAGTAGTGGTTGTTAATTACGTGACTTTAACCTGCATGTAAACTATATGTACTGCACAGCCAACTTCAAATATCCACCGACACTTTCCTTCCATCGTAGTAAATATCTTGGTAATAAAGAACAACACATGTATGATTTTGCAGCCCCTCATAATAATAATTGAGGGTTGAGTTGACGTAAGGTGTTGTTGTATGTTTATATTTTGATTTGAGACTGATTTATTTGCACGATGGTAGGAAAGTGTCTGTGGTTATTTGACTATGACTGTACACATGACATCCTGCTCAACATATCATCATCACACATAAAAAAAAAAAAAAAAAAAAAAAAAAAAAAAAAAAAAAAAAAAAAAACTCCTTTGTTACTTTTTATATCCACTTTATCGTGTAAATAAAACCATCATTCCGTTAGTGAATTAATGAATGATCTCCACTTCTCCTTACCCACTTCAAAAAAAAAAATAAAAAAAAAAATAATGATAATCCCATATCGCATTTTTTTCCTTCCTCTAATTCATGACCATTACATACGCATCGCCCCTCCTCCTCCTCCTTCGTAAAATAAGAATCTGCACAAACTCTCCCAAATATTATAAGTTACTCACATCGTTAAACTAATATCACCCCATCATTTAATCCAATATCCACTCCCTACTGTCACCTCGGCAACATCCCATTATCTTAAGCTTTTTTTCACATTAACTCTCAACTTGCTCTTTAAAATGCAGAAGGTTATAAGGAGCTGAAGACACGGGGAACGAAAAACACTAGAGTGAGGGGAAAGGAGCAGGTGGTGTGTGTGTGTGTGTGTGTGTGTAAAAAGCTCATGTGTTTCTGTGTATGTGTGGGTTCGTGTGTAAAAAGCTCATGTGTTTCTGTGTGTGTGTGTGTGTGTGTGTGTGTGTGTGTGTGTGTGTGTGTGTGTGTGTGTGTGTGTGTGTGTGTGTGTGTGTTGTGTGTGTTTGTGTGTGTGTGTGTGTGTGTGTGTGTGTTTAAGCTTTCTTTTGGGCGCGTTCAGGAGTGTAAGTGCTCAGTGCCAGGGCCCAGTTAAAAGGAGGAAGAAGGTACCCAGAGAGGATCGGAAAGAGAGCTGAGGAAATGTCGGTGGTGGTGGTGGTGGTGGTGAGAATGGAATCTGAACACGCCACTTCCTACACAAACACATACACAACACATCCAGGAAAATATACACACACACACACTTAAAAATAGACACATCTACACGCACGTACTGTACATACACACGCTCGAATATTATCTTTTATGCATGCCTCACACACACACACACACACACACACAAATTGGATATCCGATGTCACCCAGTGTGTTTTCAAGACTAACATCTTAAACCTCAACTCAACTCCGCTATACCAGCCGTGTTTTATCTGAACGGTATTTACATATATTATACCCACAGTTATTTTTTCATTCCCTATAAACACGCGTGCATATAACAGATACAAAAGCTGAAAATTACAACCCGAAGTACAAGAGCATTCCTTAACTATTTTTATACACATCTCCCCAAGACGTTTGTGTGAGTCTACGCACAGTACTATAAATATCTTAGTACCCTTGTTAGTATTATTAATGTTGTGAAAGTCAACTGAAGCTAATTGGATAGATGCATATACATTACATTGATGGAATAGAGTGTAGATAAAACTGATGTATGAGAGGGTGCATATTTAAAACATACGGTGAAATATGTAGGAAACTTTTGGCTGGTGAAGAAAACAGTCTGAAAATGGGTGTGTTTTTGTGTGGATGCTCGTTCTGCTTCCATGCAAGCACGCACGAATGTGTGTGTACTTGCATAAGTAATCAGGCACTAAGTAATTAATGAACTTGGAAGGGGACTAAGAGAAAAAAAAAGAGAAAAGAAGGTGGTAATGTAGCTCAGTGGAGTAAAGAGAGAGAGAGGGGGAGGGGCCAGAAAAATGTTACTTGTATGTGGACATTAATGGACTGCCAGGACTGAAGGAAAGAAGAAGGAAAAGAATATGCCTTTGCAAGAGCACTGACCCCTGCACTCACTCCAATTCCTTACAAACACACACAAACACACCACATACAAATGGATTGGCACACACACACACACACACACTCACACACACACACAGACTTATTGATACACACCCACACACCCACACACACACACACACACAACACACACACACACATACAAGCGGCTGTATTCAAAATCTTTCGAATCTGGGAGTGTTTATTCTGTTGTTATTTTTTTGTTTACGTCAATAGCGGCAAAAGTGCACAGTCGATATCAAAGAGATTTCCAAAACCTTGCATCTGAATATTAACTGTTTTACTCCTAAACCAAGGATGGCGAGGGTTAGGCTTTCATATTACATCTTACCGTACTGTATACATTTATGTTTATGGCTTGTGGATACTTACAGCCAGATGGATTTTTTTTATATATATAATTCTACTTTGATATTCTACTCTAACCAAAATTATATAACCTAATCTAATCTAACCCAAACTAGCCTAACTCAACCGATTCTAATCTAATCTAAACCAACCGATTCTAACCTAACCTAACCTAACCTAACCTAACCTAACCTAACCCAACCTATACTAATTCATCTTAGCCTAACGTAGCCTAATCAAAACTATCTTAAAGTAACCTACGTTAACCCAACCTATTATATTTAAACTTGATCCAATTACCTAAACACGACCATGCGTAGCCTAATCAAAACTAACCTAACCTAAGTTAAGTTAACCCAACCTATTTAAACCTGATCTAACTTCCCTAAACACGACCATGAAGTGAAGGAATGGGTTGATTGATTAATGATAATATTACACTAGATCACTTAAATTACAGCACAGATGAAAGTACAAAACCACAACCCAATTATATCTTTAATTATTTGCCTCGTCGAAATTGGTAGGAAAACCAAATGTAGCCGATTGCTTTCATATATGATTTAGTTTTGGAGTTGGGAACATGCGGCCCTCATCACATTTTATTTGTTACACCGCGTTCATGGCTTTGTTTGAGGACTTTTTTTTTGTTTTGTTTCACGCGTATAATATTACTGTTCTTATTTTACACCATACAAACGTTGGTGTGTTGCCTACGGTGGTGGATTTATTATTGTTTTATGATTGTTAGACTGACGTTGTGAAGAGATATATTTATTTATTGTTCGTTGTGTATAGTGTTACATATGAATGGTTGTATGGACTTTGAATAATGAGTTCAGAATTTATTTAATTGCATATAGTCTTTACAATATAGGTATATATCATTATACTGTACATGATTCAATGGCATTTTGAGGAAATCATAACACAAGTGATTTTTTTGCGCAATTTCAAGTTATTCATTGTATTCTTTATCACATGATATATGTTGGTGACGTTTATATATTTACGAATGAGAGCAAGTAGCTTATATATATTTTACAGGCGTTAACAAAATTGATAAGCTAAATGTAAGTATGTTACCCATTGAAATTATTACCGTATGACCGTTTTCTATAGTAGTATCATTCTTCATACCGACTGTAGGTGGTGTTGAGAGATCATCACCATGGAGGGAACACAAGTTGAGCCTCTTACTAGACGATAAGTACAGGATGAGACAAGCAGATTAGGGGGAGGGGCCAGGCGTGGACAGTCGAGTTGCCGGTGAGAAGAGAAGGAGAGGAGGAGAAACGTAGTGCAGTGTGGGGAGAGATGGAGAGGACGTAGTGAAGTGTGAGGAGAAATGGAGAGACGTAGTGAAGTATGGGGAGAGATGGAGAGACGTAGTGCAGTATGTGGGAGAGATGGAGAGACGTAGTGAAGTGTGTGGGAGAGATGGAGAGACGTAGTGAAGTGTGTGGGAGAGATGGAGAGACGTAGTGAAGTGTGTGGGAGAGAATGAGAGATACAGTGTTGGGGAGAGATGTAGTACAGGGTGGGAGCAAGCAGCTTTGTTTAAGTGCGCAGTGTCTCTCTGTGTGTGTGTGTGTAACCCGAGTGAAAACAAGGCAGGACGTGTATTAAAGTTTCTGTTCTGTGTAAAGCTACTTGGCGTGCATGGCCTGGGGCTGTTTTGTCTTAGTCGTCGCACAGGAAGGTAAGTAAGTAAATGAGTGGATCTTGTACAATGCCTCCCTTTCCTCTATTCTGTGTCCTTTCTCTCATTCTCTCTTCCATTCCATCCTCTATTCTGTGTCCTTTTCTCTAACTTTCTCTCATTCTTTCTCCCATTCCATCCTCTATTCTGTGTCCTTTTCTCTAACTTTCTCTCATTCTTTCTCCCATTCCATCCTCTATTCTTGTGTCTTTTTCTCTCACTTTCTCTCATTCTTTCTCTCATTCCATCCTCTATTCTGTGTCCTTTTCTCTAACTTTCTCTCATTCTTTCTCCCATTCCATCCTCTATTCTGTGTCCTATTCTCTCTACCTTTCTCTCATTATTTCTTTCATTCCATCTTCTATTCTGTGTCCTTTTCTCTCTCTCTTTCTCTCATTCTTTCTCCCATTCCCTCCTGTACCCTTGTTCTCTTTCACATAATTTATTCCACCCGCTTTCCTTCCCCTCCTTCCTTCCTTCTAACCCAATTCTATCTATAACAATTTATATGTATATGTCTCTGATTTGGATGTACAGTATATTAATTTGTTGATAATTATAATATATATGAATAATTCTATGTTAATTTATTTTTATATTATGCAATACATATTTGTATAAGCTACCGGTAATTAATTATCTTCCGTATATCTTGTAATATCGCGCAGTGTCAAACAAACATACATACATACATACAGTGCTTGAAGGAAATGACAGTAGTCGCTAAGTATATAAAAAAATTTATCATATAATATAACAAGACCTATTCGGCTGTAACAGTATGAAATTTAGTTATAATTAGGGGAGAGAGAGAGAGAGAGAGAGAGAGAGAGAGAGAGAGAGAGAGAGAGAGAGAGAGAGAGAGAGAGAGAGAGAGAGAGAGAGAGAGAGAGAGAGAGAGAGAGAGAGAGAGAGAGAGAGAGAGAGAGACAGACACACACACACACACACACACACACACACACACACACACACACACACCTACACACACACACCTACACACACACACCTACACACACCTACACACACACACACACACACACCACACACACACCAGAATTCCGCCTCAACATATTGGAGTGTAGTGAGAGTGAACCCAGACCTCAGCAATACTAACCACCAGGAGGTACACTAATGATCCATTATAGACTCACTCCCCAGATATGTTGCCTCATCTCATGTTATACCCAATTATTTTTTATATGGGTTTCACTCCCCAGATCTGTTGCCTCATCTTATATTATACCGAATTATTTTTGATGTGTTTGTTTCCACGATGTAATAGGAATGACTCGAACTAATATTTAAACTGTTGAGGGTGGGGGAGGTGAGATAGATATATTAATTAAGAAGGCAATTAGAACACGAAGGAATAAAAACTGATGATTATTCCAAATTGTGAAAAAAAAAAAAAAAAAAACACCCGCACACAAACACACATAAAACAGCATCTGCACTGAAGGAATGTTTTTTGTTTTTGTTTTTATATATACCGGTATTATCTTAAAGGGTAATAATGTTGTGGAATAATAAGTAGTTTCTAATTCTCAGGTTCTGTAAACGTTTGGCTGCAGAGCGACGCTATAACATTAATACTGGAGCAGGTTGGGTGAGCTTAGGTACTAATAATTCATGGGAGATGTGCTTGGCTTGGCTTGGCTTGGCTTGGCTTGGTTGGCTTGGCTTGGCTTGGCTTGGCTTGGCTTGGCTTGGCTTGGCTTGGCTTGGCTTGGTTGGCTTGGGTTCCAGTACTGTGTATGTGTGTCAGGGTTGGCCCTCTTCTAATTATTATTATTATCTATATTGTGTCATTATTAGCACCGTGAGTAGTGTTGTGTGTCGTTGTTGTTGTTGTTGACGTTGTTGTTGTTGTTGTCGTTGTTGTTGTTGTTGTTAAGAGGATGTGATGTACTGGTAGTCAGAAAATTGGAGGTTAGTGAGTTCTTCAAACATTGCCATGAAACTCCATCTACATTATATGGAAGGAGCTCGTTTCGTTGCATAGTTATATAGGAGGAATCAGAAGCCTCCAGAACACATACACGTTCACAGGATCCTTAAGATTAAATTCATATGGGGTTAGTCAGAATAATAGATAAACGTAAGGCGCCAAAAGATTATAATATACAGTGTAGCTCTAATAAAAAAGGATAATTATTAATCATTGTTTTCTAGGGTAAATGTGTGTCTCATAAATAGTTACATCAGGAAAGGAAAACGAGGAGGAAAGTCTTTAAACGCTATCATGTTTTTTTTTTTTTTTTTTTTTCACAATCGTCGTCCCTGTATGGTTTAATTTAAAGTTTTATTTCATTTTACAGCAAAAGAGTAAGTAATTCATTTTTCTATATACCGCGACATGCAGTGAAGCTATTTTTTTAGTTTTTTTTTTTTTTTTAGTTTTCAACAGTATATTGTTTATGAGAGGAAATGTATTATCGTTGACGTCATCAAATTTTAGGTTGAATGTTATACTGCACCACAAAAAAATCCCTTTGGTTATTCGTTCATATTACTGATATTAAGACAAATCACACTTGTGTCAGAGAAGATACGAGGATGTTGAAGACAGTAAACAGAGGCTATGACTCTTCCTTCGGTGTTCCCACATAGTATGGCCTCGTAGGTATAATTTCATGGCTCCCTAAGGGGTCATAGGGACATATTTTCTACCACAGAGGATAAACACATCGTGGGGAAATATTAGACGACTCCCACGGGTCGAATATTAAAGCCACGCTATTATAGGCTACAGTAGAGTCACGATCAAAAGTCCTGCACTGCACCAGTAGACTGATAGTGAGCAATTTGATGGAATCGTGTCAACCAATATTAAAGATAGTAGCACCTACAGTTTCACTTCGTTTTTTTTTTTTTTTTATGCAGTTTCATTAAAATGGGTTGCAGAACTATCAGGCGTGACTGTACACTGTCTTGACAATAAAAATGATAATGCAGTGTGAATCCTTTGGCATTTATAAAGGTTTAACGGGAGATTATGTAGTTTAGAATGTATACTGGTGGACCACTGCTTCCTGCAAACAATGCCACGAAACAGATTCCTCACTCAGGTATTATTAATATCGTCTGTTTCCGGGCATAATTTGGAGGAATCACAGACCTTCCAATTTACCAACAAGAGAATATTCCCTTAATTAAGCAACACCCTGTAGTTTAATGGGTTTGGTGTACCTGAGTTTGGTTTGAAGCTGGAAGGATGCAATGAATATATCGCAACTTGAAGATATGATTCACATTTGCATTACTTCCATTAATTATGCTCTCTTCCTCGTGGAGAATTTGCTAAATATTCGATGTGATATCCTTACCACTTAAGAATTAACAACGCATAGACAATCAGACATAATTTCCCGGTCTGATTCCGTCTCCTAGTCGTATTATTCTTTACCCAGTTGGCAGGGTTAGGTTTCTAATCATTTGCCTAATATAAATTCACTTTAAGAGGGTAATTCACTTTTGTTATATTGGAATGCCGTGATTCTTTCAAAGTATGACAGTAATCAGGACCAGATGAACAAAAATAATGGTGTTCTGTTGCTTGTAATAGTTTGGAGGAATTAGTTGCTCCAGATTAAAGAGCAATGGTGTAGCGTGGATTCAGTGGGATGATTCGGGTGATGTGGGTTGGTAAGTTCGAATCATACAAAAAAGCGAGACGAAACAAGAGACAAGGTTTACAGGTTCGTGTTTCACTCTAATGAAACGCGCTACGGTGCCAACTCAGTGAGTGTGGACAAGCCTAGTGATTACAGTGACATCTGGTGGTGACGAACACAACATTCCCTAGAGAGCAAAACAAACCAAAAAATGACATACTCCCTGCCATGTACAGACAGACATCCCCCTCCCCCCCTATCCGTATCTTCACTATCCCCCCTCTCCCCTCCCCTCCCCTATCCTCCCTCTCCCCTCCCCTCCCCTCCCCTATCCCCCCTCTCCCCTCCCCTCCCCTCCCCTATCCCCCCTCTCCCCTCCCCTACCCTATCCCCCCTCTCCCCTCCCCTCCCCTCCCGTATCTTAACTCACACCCCTCCCCTTCCTTCTCTCCACCATCCCTCCCCTCCTCTCCCGTCTCTTCATTCATACCCCCTCCCCTTCCTTCTCTCCACCATCCCTCCATTCCTCTCCCGTCTCTTCATTCATATCCCCCCCTCCCCTTCCTTCTCTCCGCCATCCCTCCCCGTCTCTCCACACTCCACCATCCATATCTCAACCATTCCCGCCACCTCCCTCCCTCCCTCCCTCCCTCCCTCAAGTGCTTCAAACTCAGCTCACAACTCGTGGTTTGGGGTTACTGTCTCGGGCAAGATCTGACACCTAGCCTATACCTCTGTGTACTCGACCTTGGTATTGTTGAGCCGTGGGGGTGTTGCCGGCAGGATAAGTAGAGCATTGTTTTACTCAGTGCAGTAGTCCTCGATCCTGTGTTGTGTTGTGTTGCTATGTTGTCATATACAGTATTTATTCAACACACAAACACAGATCGAGGTCATCATGATTTTGTATTTTTTCACCACATGTGTAATCGCGGACATAACCTACTTTTCAACTTGGTAATTTTAAAACTATGGAGTGAAATGCCCAACTATTTTATCATTATGTTTGTTGTCGGTGCGTCACATGCTAATTTTTTGGGACTGATGTAGTTTTCTGGTTAGAATTATTTACCTGATGCTTTACGGTTATATACTTGTCCATTAATGTTTATATAATTAACTTTATATCATTTAGTCCATGGATGTTTATATAATTTAGTCAGAGGTAACATTTAATTAAGTACAGACGAAGGTAATTCATGTGCAGATTTCACCGTATGCTTAAATTATTAATAGGATAGTAGAGTGCTGGTAAATCTGGAGCAACTAATTACTCCAAAGTATTCCAACCAACAAGAAACCAATATATTTGTTAATCTTCTCCTGTTTCCTGGCATACTTTGAATGAATCAAGACTGCCCAATGTACCAAAAATCTACTACTCCCTTAACCATGAACTCTCTCGACTTGACTGAAACAGTAAAAAATAAACCTGCAGATTTCACCATAAACTGTTTTGACCTGACCAAAACAGTATAGGCCACTATTCTTTATCACGAGTGCCCAGACAACACAACACAACACAACACACGCTCACTCTCTAAAACCGAGTTGAAAATTTTTCGAAGCAGAAAGTTAGCTCTGCCATCTTCCTCCTGCCAAGTGAATTTAGTGGCTGAACTCAACTCGCCCAACAAAAATGAAGAATCGTGTGTGACCGCGGCCAACTGTTGCAAAATGTTTCCTCACTCCCTTCCTTTTATACGAGACACGGCAAATTAGTGTAGTGTTAATGGGATATTCTCTATTTGGTCATTTGTAAGGTCTATCATTCCTCCAAAACTGTACAGGGAAACAAATCACCTCAATGGTACTAATCGGGGATCTGTTGTTTCGTGTCAGAGTTTGGAGGAATCAAAGACCTTCCAATTCACCAACAAGAGAATCTCCCCCTTTAATTAAGAACCATGTGAACGTCTATGAGAATTTGATGCTAAATTTTCTGATAATATTACGGGGATTCCCTTAATTAAGTGGGTAGTATTCCAAGCAACAGGTTACCATTATATTTACTCATTAGGTCTTGTTTCCTGGCATACTATGGAGGAATCGAACCACTCCAATATAATACCACATGTGAACTCTTAAGTGTTGTTTCCAATGGTGGTTTGGAATGCCTGACTCTGCTTATCCATTATTCACCTCGTGTTAACTTGTGCAGGAACTTAAATTGTTTTCCTTTCGTGTCTGCATTTATTCATGAAGATCCGGAACAAAGAATCAGACTTCTTCCTTAAGCGTTTAATTGCCACACAACCCCCAGCAGAGGTGAAGGTTAATACCAGTTAAATATAAAAATGTTCAACAGACGAGGCTGCAATTTATTATGCTTCGATAATTTGTGTTTGTGTGTGTTTATTTATTTGTGTGGCTGTTTGTGTATGTATGTGTTTATGTTGTGTGTATTTGTATTTGTGTTTGTGTGTGTTTGTTTTTGTGTAAGTAAGCAAGTGTGTGTGTGTGCTAGTGTTTATGTGTGTGTGTGTGTGTGTGTGTGTGTGTGTGTGTGTGTGTGTGTGTGTGTGTGTGTGTGTGTGTGTGGAAATATATTGGCTCTGGGAACACAACACATCGCTGGTATTGTCGTCAACATGTTACGTACGCATGTTTAAATTCCACAGAAAGGGTATGAAATGGAAGCTGAGAGTCAGAATAGGAAATTGGAACTTCCACGACCTTACAGATGGAAATATAATAAGAAATGTTAGACGAATTCAGCACAACCCCTCATGAACACACACACAATCACAAAAAATAAAATGCACTCACATACATACACACTTTCTCTCACACACATACTCGCATATTTACACTCGCATAGTCACTCACATATTCACACACTCACATAGTCACTCTCTCTCTCTCTCACACAGACACACACACACACACACACACACAACTCTTAATTTAACACTCATCAACGTTAACATATCAAACTAGGCAGCCAGGCAGTCAGACAGGGACACAGGGTTCGTATAGACAGACTTGCATATTAGGACAAGTAAACTCATCGGGGCGATAAATGGTAATGCAATGGAACCAGCAATTGGAATCGAAATGGGAGTCAATTGGAGTCGATAAGGGCATAATTCCATCTCTCTCCCTCCCTCCCTCCCTCCCTCCCAGACCATGGAGGAGTGTACAGGATTTTAAAGGGAGGTTCTCTTGAAGGCTAAACTTGATTTCTCCTAACTCTGACAGAATACACGCAGACACCTTCAGCGGTAGTCGTGTCCGTGAGTGTGTGTGTCTGTGTTTTGCCTTGTTCATGTGTGTGTGTCCGTGTTTTGCCCTGTCCGTGTGTGTGTGTGTCCGTGTATTGCCTTGTCGGTGTGTGTGTGTCCGTGTATTGCCTTGTCGGTGTGTGTGTGTGTGTGTCCGTGTATTGCCTTGTCGGTGTGTGTGTGTGTGTGTGTGTGTGTGTGTGTGTGTGTGTGTGTGTGTGTTCGTCTCCCACATCAGCAACTGTAAAAGAAGGTGGCAATGGGAGGAGAGAGGAAGAGACAGCCAGTGTGTGCCAGGAGAGAGGGAGAGGGGAGAGAGAGAGGGGAGAGGGAGAGGGAAGAGGGAGAGGAGAGAGAGAGAGGGGAGAGGGAGAGGGAGAGGGAGAGAGGGGGAGAGAGGGAGAGGGAGAGGGAGAGAGGGGGAGAGAGGGAGAGGGAAGAGGGAGAGGAGAGAGGGAGAGGAGAGAGGGAGAGGGCAGGCAGACACTTCAAATAATAAAAACGTCATATTAAGGGAACAAAGGAGAGGGGGAAGAAAGGGCCCGGTCATTGGTAACCCATTCTACACACACACACACACACACACACACACACACACACACACACACACACACACACTCACACACACACACACACTCACACACACACACACTCACACACACACTCACACACTCACACACTCACACACACACTCACACACTCACACACTCACACACTCACATTCTCTCTCTCTCACACACACATACACACACACTCACATTCTCTCTCTCTCTCACACAAGCAAATTCTCCTTCACACGCACACACACACACACACAGTAGCCTTCCCAGTAACGTAACACAAACTGGCAAAAAAAAAAGGAAATATGAAAAGCTGAAACAATTAAACTTTTTCACCTGGAATATTTTTTAGTTCCCTGGATGGATGGATGGATAAATAAATAAACAGACAGGTACCGGCTATGTTAGTGTGACAAACTAAACAAAAAAAAATCCTTTCAGCCTTTAACGGTGGTAAATGCTTGACACATATACATATATATTTTTTTCTGTTGGCACACCCTTCGTATTCTGATCATAGCAATTGTCGGCAATACACGCTGTAAAAAAAAAAAAAAAAAAAAAAAAAAAATCACACATACACACACACGCGCGCGATTCCTAAATAATTTCTTCTTTGCTTGCCAGCTCTTATAGATCTTTTAATTAAGGTGGTAATTTTCTTTTTTGCTACATTGGAGTGCCTTGATTACTCTAAAGTATGCTAGGAAACAGGATCAGAGGAGCAAAAATAATGGTGCTCTGTTGCTTGGAATAGTTTGGAGGATTCAGTTGCTCCAGATTTACCAACACGATACTTATTTGATTTAAGGGAGATTATCTTGTTGGTGGATTGGCAAGTCTCTGGTTCCTCCAAACTCTGCCAGAAAACAGACGCCCTCAATGGTTACTAATAGGTGATTTATTTCTTGGCATAGTTCGGAGGAATTTTACCCTCTGAGTCTAAAGAGTCTCCCCATAAAAAATGTATTTGTTTATCTCTTTCATTCTGTTAATTAATTTCTTACAAATATCGGAGGATTTATGAATTTTAATTTTATTTGATGTAAAATATGTAATTGTTTATCTCTGCCTTTCCACTAATTTTTTTTATGATAGGAGATTTCGTAAAAAGTTTGCGCTGTTCAATAATAAAGGTTCAGAAATGGTTCGATGCCTTCTGCGTCAAGGAAGCAGAAGATCTCCAGCAATTTAATTATCAAAGTCGTCCAACATCCCAGGAATTAGCGCCAGGAGCAATAGGTCAGGCCGTGTTTGTCTTCCAATAGAGTCCAAGTGGGTAAGTGAGTTAGAGCAGCACGGACGGGGGACAGAACCACCCAAATTAATTAAGAAAAACGAGGACCGAGAGAAAACTCTTGTATCAACAACGAGAGCATTGTTTTAAAGATAGGCAGTAAAATATATATAAGAAAAAGTGGTGTTAAATGTGAGGAAACATTAGGTAGGAAGAAAATGTAATGGTGGTAAAAAAAGAAAATACTATGTTGAAATTTTGAGTACAGTTGTTTTTACAGGAAGACAATAATTAGTGGTAAGAGTAAGAGAACACACACGCATACACACACACACACACACACACACACATATATATATATATATATATATATATATATATATATATATATATATATATATATATATATATATATATATATATATATATATATATATATATATTATATAATATAGATAGATAGATAGATAGATTGATAGAGAGAGAGAGATTGATAGGTAGAGAGATATCAGGTATTTTGCCAAGGGAGTACATGGCAAATTATACTTTTTCATCTCAGTGCCGGAAATTTTCTTATGCATGATAATAGTGAGATATTATGCAAGGGCAAGAATTTGATGTATACCGATATACATGAAGAAATGAAACGAAAGAAGCGAGCAAATGCAATGGAATGATAACGATAATAATACACTGGCCTAGCAAACAAAAGATAATTATAATATACACGAAGAATAAAACATATATATATTGGTAAAGTGAGGTCGGAAGGGCAGGAAACGGGTGACCGAAATGGCATATATGAAATTCCTAGCGTCAGAATAGCGAAGAGCGACCTGACTGACAACTAGAATCCCCATATACCAGCACCAGTAACAGTAACAGTACAGTACACCTATATACCCACCCACCCATTCACCCACAGCCATCTCGCCCAAGGACAACACACCAAACACGAAATATGTATAGGGAGTGGGGAAAATATATATATATGCGTGTGTGTGTTGTGTGTTTGGAGAGTTGTTGTTGTTGTTGTTCGGATTATCTCTTAGGGTGTGTGTGTGTGTGTGTAAGTATAATGTTGGAGATTAAGGAAGGATGAGAGAGAGAGAGAGAGAGAGAGAGAGAGAGAGAGAGAGAGAGAGAGAGAGAGAGAGAGAGAGAGAGAGAGAGAGAGAGAGAGAGAGAGAGGGAGAGATGGAAGGGGTTGTACGAGAGGAGAGGATAGGAGATTAGGAGATAGGATACTGTAGGAAAGGAATTAGACATCAAGAGACGAAGTGGATGGGAAAATATTAAGAGTAAAAGAGTAAGGAAAGTAGAAAGTAGCAGGAGAGACGAAGAGTTAAAGGATGGAGGAGGAAGGGAACGAGGAAACAGTGAAAGAAGGAGAAAACGTAAGAGGGAACGAGAGCGTGAGGGCGTGAGAAAGAGAGAGAGATGAGAGCCAGCGAGTGAAGGACATAAAGAGAGAGAGAGAGAGGGGGGTGGGAGAGAGAAAGAGAGTGTGTGGGTGGGGTGAGAGGAGGGGAGAGAGTGAGAGTGGGTAGAGATAGAGTGAGAGCTCGAGGAAGCGAATGGATTAAAGTGTGAGAGGAAAGATTATGAGGTTGTGAAGAGGACGTTTAGGGTGGCAAGGGAGAAAGGGCATGAGGGTGATTGGGTGTGTGGGTGGTTTCAAAAGGGTGGTTTGGTGGGTGAGTAAACGAGGGTGAGTGGGTGGGATGGGGAGGGTGGGATGGGGATTGAGTGTTACGTGAGTGGGTTGGGTATTGGGAGCAAGAGTGGGTTGATGGGCTGATGGGTTAAGTTACAGAAGAGTGGGAGAGGGGTTTGTCTAGGTGAGTAAGCCACGGGGAGGGTAATGAGTGGATGTGAGGCTTGGGAGAGGATGAATATACGAGTGTAGCAGGCAGGAATCCTTTTATTCATGTATTTCAGGTTCACTCTAAAATCTTATATACCATTTGTAGCCTGTATGAATAAACAAATTAAAAACCCACGATCTCTTAGTCTCCTTCCAAACCTCACCAGGAGACTAATGTGGCGGGTAGCTGATTCTAGCCGCCACACGAGTGAGTGAGTGAGTGAATGTGTGAGGATTAGATAACAGACAGAAGGCTTGAGACAGGAGGTTAAGAAAGTGAGTGGGTAAGTGAGTAGGGGGAATGGGTTAGTGAGATGAAGGGTGAGGGAGGAGTCTGGGGAGTGAGTGGGTAGATAAGTGGGTGAGGGAGTTAGGCAGACGTGGGTTGGTTGGATTGGTCGGGGAGATGGTAAAAGAGCTAAAGGGACACATCACAGACAAGGGATAAATTTCAGGCGAATGTTACTTACGAGTCACAAGATCACGATTCCATATTTTTATGTGAGTCGTTTTCTGGGTGTTTGTAAGTTTGTAAGAAATATATTGATAACAAAAAGTATATATTTCCTCGTTCTGTTATTGAGGGACATTTATTTTGTGGGCAGGTTGGCTAGTAATCACACCAATGATTGACGTTCGTGACACTTATTATCATGTTGCCTGTCGTTATAGGTTTTCTTTATATAGTTTCAGATTACATCGTCGTTAACCCTGTGGTCTATATAGGATACCGGCAACTCCTACCAGTTTCCCCAAGAGATTATTTCCAGTGGATATTGTTGAAGCATTGTCTGTCTGTGTTGAGAATATAGCGTAGACTTCCTGCAAAAGTGTGTGCGTGTGTGTAGTGTTTTATTACAGAGTGGGCAGCAGAGCTTTTGTGTTGGTTGTGGTGCGTGCTGGTGTTCACTGAGGGAAGGTAGAGGCTGTTGTAAATTTCAGTGTGGCAAGATGTACTCTGACTTTTTCATGGATAGATGATTTGGAAGTTGTAAGAGATTTGAGGTTTTCTTGGAGTATGATGCTGGGTTGGATAATTTAAGATGACAGAGACACATGTATTATTTTGCATGTGTGTCCGCAGGGGGTCGTGTTTGTGGTTGGGTGAAGCAAGTTGATAATAATATTTCAGGAGAATGGCGCTGGGGTGGATATTCCTTTTCGTGGAAGGGTGATGAAGCTTGAAGTTGCATGGGTGGGAGAGGCTCTGTGAGGTAGCAAGATCAGCCCAACTCTCATATGTAGGTGGTGGTTTTGTACTGGGGAGATTTTTGGGTCATGGTGAAAGTGACTGATGTTTGTGGTGGACTTCCAGCAGCCGGATATTGTTCTGGGTGCTTTGTTATGTGTTGCATGAAGTTTGTCTGTTGATTTTTTTGAGGTGGCCTGAACTCGACTTGGGCGTGTGCAGTTTATGTGTACATGTTGTTGAGCTAGTGGTTAACAAGGGTAGTTTATAGTTCTCCTTATGGTTGGCTTGTGAATGCTACATGTGCTTTGAAATGTCGTGATGGTTTGGCTTTGAGAGTTTGTGTTGTAAAGAGAAGGAGTTGTTAGTTGTGTTTATATCCGTCTAGGGTCGATAGTTTCATTGATAATTATGTATATGATGCGGACATGCTATTGTAGGTCAACCAGAGTTTGAAACCGTGTCTTCATAGTCGCTAATTGCTGGTGGCTTTGTTGGCTTGAAGTTTGCAGTGCGATATTTCTCGGTCTTCTGCACTGGAGATGATCGTGATATTGACTGGAGAGAATGGGAGGGTGTGAAGGAATAGGTTGAAGAGGGTGCCGGTACGCCTTTTACTTACATTCTTTCCACGTGCACATAAGTTTAGGTGCACAGTGTATACATTCTTGATAGCAGAGTATAACAGCAATCTCAAGAAAAGTAGGGATGTGGGAGAGAAAAAGCACAAGAACAGTAGGTAGCCTTCTGAGAACAGTTCACCTCCAGGCACTTTGTTATTCTCAGACTCTGGTAGCAGCGTTCTTTATATTTTATCTCTACGTTTCCTTCTTTTTCGTGAACGTTTAGCAAATATATTCATTCCTATTACATTTGGTTTGTATTATTTCACGTATTATACTTACTGACTGATGCTTGCATTTACTTGAATATATATTTTCTGATTTTTCGATATTGTTGTTTATTTTCAACATTTATTCATATCACCATCCGTCTATTTGTATAAAGCACTACACAGCCAACAATACGCAACACTCAACTATTTATTACAAGTGTAGTACAATGCATCACACCACCACAACATCACTCTTACCTTTCCTGTGTGATTTGTCATACCCACCACCACCACCACCACCACCACTACTACTACCAAAGCTACCACCACCATTACCCAGCTAAAAAATCACTCGTTCTCTGCTACAATTCACCGTCACATACATACATACATATCTGATCCTACTGCCATGTTATTTTGTTAACTTTTTTGTGTAGGGAAGTACATTCAGTGAGTTCAGATAACAAGCTGACATTTACAGCGAGATGGACTTTTTAAATAAAATCGAAAAATTCCAAATTCTTCCTAGTCGAAGCCGCTGGTTTGCCATCCTATTCATCCACTCTTTAATAAATATTCAGGAAATGTGCAACATTTTTCTGTAAGCTTCTTAGAAGAATTACACCAAACCTGAGTGCAACAGCGATGTATCCCGGGTCCATTTAGAACATAACATGAATGTGAATGTTTTGTTCAGTTCGTAGAATCACGGATATTTTTAGACCATTCAGTAGAATTGCGTCGTACTTACGTAAGTGTATGTGTGTGAGTGTGTTTGTATGTTTGTGTGTGTGTGTGTGTGTTTGTGTGTGTGTATGTGTGTGTGTGTGTGTGTGTGTGTGTGTTTGTTTGTGTGTGTGTGTGTGTGTGTGTGTGTGTGTGTGTAGATAAGTTTGAGTATTTATTTAGCTTTGTGTATGAGTATGTGTACGTAAAAATGAGTCTCAAACTTTGTGTATGTACAGCATATGTGCATTGGTGACAGTCTGGACCACATTACAAACAACAAATATATAAACAACTACAGACAACCAACATTAAAATCCAATAAAGAACACAAACTACGTACGGTGTGTCATTACCAATATAAGAATAACACAAACTACATACGGTGTCCCATTACCAATATGAGAAGCCTCATTACTTACCGTCCCTGTATACCATCAACACGTTTCCCCTCATCAGGTTCCTCGTCAATGGAGTTCTTTCAGTGAGGGTTCGGGTGGATTCACACGTATCAGTCAACCATGATGTGTGTGTGTGTGTGGCGGCGGCGGTACTTTTGACTTGCCATTGATAAAGTTCATTTGCTAAAAGCTAATGTAGGTGAGCAGAGTCAGTCAATGTATAGAAAGAAAATAAATCTCCTTCCGCCAAAGTTTGCTGTCGCCTAATTTATATTTTCGACGATTTACCAATTTTCCTGTCATCAGCAAATATTGATACTCCTGAGCACTGGAGGCGTTAGTTACACAATATCATTCATGAGGATGCTAGAGATACACTATTTTGCTGGTGAGACAGTAAGGCGCTCTAGACGACTTGATGTTGTTCTTGTAATGATGAATATTATATGCTTGACATTTACTGGTATAGGCGAGGGTAGTGAGTGGAACAATATTGGGCTTCATGTAGTGTTTATGTAGCCACTGTACCGGCCATCGTCTAACACACACAAACATTTTAATTGTTTAATGTTAGTGTTGGTGAAATAGAGGTCTACCGGTTCCTCCAAACTATACCAGGAAACAGATGCTCTTACCGGTACTAAGAAGGGATCTGCTGTTTTTCGTGGCATAGTTTAGAGGAATCGCAGACCTTCCAATTCACCAACAAGAGAACCTCACATTAACGAGGATAATTTCCGTCTGGTTGCCGCCACCACACACTCGCTATACACACGCACCAAACATTGTCAGTCTCTCCCCTTCCCCTATACAGTTTGAATCCTCAGCAGTCGTACTCGTTAATTGGAGGTTCTATCACGGCTTACCCTTACCATTCATACTGTCTCAGATCCAGAAATCGAAACTCTAGGGATTTGCAAGCCAGGAGAAGGAAGGGGAAGGTTATCGTTATGTAAGAAGCAAGTGGAGTCAGGCGTGTATATAAGGCAAGGGAGGAGGAGGAGGACGAGGAGGAGGGTGATGATTATTATGAACATGTAAGGAGGGTGAGAAGTCATCTATGCGAAATGGAGAAAGTAGGGAGGAGAGAGAACAAAGCCTTGGTGTATATATAGGGACGAGGTGAGCGAACAGGAGGAGGAGGAGGAGGAGGAGGAAATGAAAGTGAAGGAAAGCAGAAAATGGTGATGGAGTTTTTGAGTTCCCACCCTACCCCAAAAAACTAAAAAAACAAAAAAAAAAGTGTGTGGTGGTGAAGGAAAACGAGGAGTGAGCGAGGAAAAAACTGATACATGGCAGCAAAAAAGACACCGTAATTGAGTAAGGAAGGAGAGAGTGAATGGAAAAAGTTGAACGTCCCCAAAAAAACTGAAGTGATGAAATAGAAAATGAAGTAGAGAGAGAAAGAGAGAGAGTGAGAGAGAGAGAGAGAGAGAGAGAGAGAGAGAGAGAGAGAGAGAGAGAGAGAGAGAGAGAGAGAGAGAGAGAGAGAGAGAGAGAGAGAAAGGGAGATGAGGGAAAGAAAGAGAAAGAGATGGAGAGAGAGAGAAAAAAGGAAAAAGATAGAGAGAGATGAGGGAAAGAAAGAGAAAGAGATGGAGAAAGAGAGTAAGAGAGATACAAGTCCAAAACTATAGGGTAACACTGGAGGAAGGTAAAATATCGATGGAGAAGATTATAAGAAGTGAATTGGATCTAAAAAGTAAGATAGTGGAACATGAGGCGGGTAATGGGAGAAAAAAAAAACTAAGAAGATTGCCAAGAGTAGTCCAAAAGGTTAGAGTGATAAAGTAGAGGTAAAGTAGGAGAGTAAAAATATATATATACCATTTATATATAATAATAATAATAATAATGATAATAAAAATGATAATAATAATAAAAATGATAATAATGATAATAATGATAATAATAATAATAATAATGATAATAATAATAATAATAATAATAATAATAATAATAATTTATAATAATAATAATGTGGGTCTACTACTAGGAAGGAGAAACGGAAGTTGGAGGTAATAAGGATGATGAAGGAAGAAAGGAAGGAAGGAAGGAACGGGATGGAGGGTTGGTTTGGTGAGTGAGGAGGGAAGGATGGTGAGGGTGGGGGGGTTAAAGCAGAGGTGCAGACTTACACGCACACACACACGCACACACATACACACACACACACACACACACACACACACACACACACACACACACACACACACACACACACACACATATATACATACACACACACACACACACACACACACACACACACACACACACACACACACACACACACACACACACACACACACGACATTACAACCAAACCATGCCATTATCTTTTGATGATCACTGACGCATGGGTATAATGATCGTCATTACTTATAAGATACATACATATCATAACATACATATCAATAACATACATACACATATATTATAACACCACCATAACTTCAACAACGCTCGTAATCCCATGTTATTTATTTAATATTTTTTTTATATTTATTTTTTTCTTATTTTTTTTTTTTTTGGGGGGGGGATAGTGTTGTTGAAGAAGGAGAAGTGAATTGGAGGACAACATAACATTGTGCTTAATTCAGTAGGTGTAAATATTTCATAGCAAAGTGAGGACGGACGAATCACCAGCCTCCAATTTAACGGGAGAGTTTTATTGAGGGTACAAATCCACCACGAATCCCATCCCTCTTAAAAGTAACCAACATTAATGGGGAGTGGGAGTAGGAGACAGGCTTGGGGGGTTTTGGGGGGTGCGGGAGTAGGAAGACAGGCTTGGGGGGGGTTGGGGGGTGCGGGAGTAGGGAGACAGGCTTGGGGGGGGGGGGGGTTAGAGGAGGTGCAGGAATAGGGGACAGGCTTTCTCTCCCACCCGACCACCCCAAGCCTGACCCCCTACTCCCGCACCCTCAACCCCCCCAACCCCAAACCTGTCCCCCAATTCCTACACCCCCTTAATGGCGTTTGTTTCCTGTCATGGTTTGGGAGGAATGAATCACACACACACACAGACACCATCCATTTCACCAATAATTAAGAGATTCTACACTTTAAACAACTCATAATATATATATCACAGACCCCATAAATGTATAAATCAAAGCATTATTATGGTAGACTCGTATCTTTCGTCCAAGAAATAGCTTATACGATACTAAAAGTGTTCGTAAGCTAGTGTAAATAACCCACCGTGTGTAAATAGTCTGTACTGTAAGTGTTCGTAACCTAGTGTAAATATCCCACCGTGTGTAAATAGCCTGTATATGTTATAAGTGTAAATATATTGTAATGGTCATAGTCACTAGAAGCACTCCTGTTTATTGATGGTCGACGTTGGAAAGGGGAGTCATTTTTTATTTTCTTGCCTTGGTGTGAATTGCCGGGAGGAAGTTATTTTATATTATCATGATACACGGACGGTCATATTCAGCACACCACTCTGTATATACTTGACGTTAGAGGAGCTGTGATGCTGTCGGGTTGGTTGGTTGGTTGGTGATATATGATTCCTCCAGACTATAGTACGAAACAACATTCCCATGAGTAAGTGGTGTTGTGTGCGAGGGTTTGAAGGAATCCGTAGCCTCCCATTGGTTGACTACAGTACATAAATCACAGATCCCTTAATATATATATATATATAGAGAGAGAGAGAGAGAGAGAAAGAGGATGGGCAAGGAAGTTTATTGCTATGTTTGTGTGTTCCATATAGAGGTAATCTCTTTTTGATTACTTTAATGACCTCTCGTGTAGTCCATAAACATAAATTTATGTGAAGGAACTCCCTTACACATATCCTTCAGAACTGACTCAAGGTGAGGTGTGAAAAGCAACTATAAATAATATTATACTGTACGTGTTGGTGGCTAATTTTGTTGATAAAACTTCAGGTTAGTGAAAATATGCCATTAGTTAAGCTATGTCACTCCAAAGTTATGCGGTTAGTTTACACAGTGTTAATAAAGATACACTCACTCACTTCTCCGTAAACACATTTTGGCATTATGAAAATAGTTGTCGCGTTGTGTGGGAAACATTCAAGATTATTAAATGTGTAAAGCTCGATAAAATCCTGGAAGTTTTTCTTGAGGCAATGCAATTTTAGAATCCCAATACCTTAACACATCAACATAATGATATTGGAAAGTCACCAAACACAATTGTATCACTTGTTGTTTGTATATTTGTTTGTATATGTTGTTTGTATATGTTGTTTGTATATATTTGATTTTTAGTTGGAATATAAGTGGCAACAGTGAGCTGCAGACATTTATATTACGACGTGTTATTACAAAATTAATACGCTTCAGGATCTCATTACTTAGTTTAGTTCATTCAAAAGAATCTTTGTAAAATGCGGTTGGACAAAATTAATAAAGTACTGTACTTCGCTTCTCACATCCCATTTATCCTACGAAACGGACAAAAAATTATACATACAGTACATCCATACATACATACCGGTACACATATACATTATTAGTACAAGCATTGATTGGTCTTAAATTATAACACATATTATCACTTGGAAATCTATGCACGTGTCAAGAAATTTTAGCACGTGTCAAGAAATTTTAGCACGTGTCTAGAAATTTTAACCTCAGAGAGAGAAAAAAATACGAAACTCTAACATGAAAACACTGTGTGAAAGGTTGGGATGCAAGCCACTGTAAATGTTCGCTCACAAATGAAAATATGTTGGTCTGTTGTTGTTTTATTTATTTTTATTTATTTTTTATATATATTTTTATTTTTTTATTTTTTTTTATCACGGTAGCTCTAGGGCAGTGGTGTATGTATAGTGAGAAAATTGGAGATATATGAGGCCTTCAAATATTGCCACGAAACACCACCTATAGGGAAGGAGTTTGTTTCGTGGCATAGTTAGTTGGAATGGGAAGCCTTCAATACTCATACGTAATCACAGGGTCCTTAATTATGTTGTCTCCTGTGTATATATAGATTTATTTACTCTCTTTTTCCTGATGTGTGTCTTTTTTGGTTTTCACACTTTGTCCTCCCGTCGCTCCTCTGTTTCCATTTCCACCAACCAACCAACCAACCTTTTAAATTCTTTTCACACCACAATTCTTTCCTCTACCTTGTATTCACCCATACAAGTTTCCCTTATCATTGGGTGTTGTTATCTCTCTCCATCCTCCTCTTTCTCTCCCTTCGCCTTTTTTCTCTCCCTTCGCCTTTCTCTCTCTCCCTTCGCCTTTCTCTCTCTCCCTTCGCCTTTCTCTCTCTTCCTTCCTCTCCCATCCCCTTTCTCTATCTCTCCCCTTCTCTCTCTTTCCCCTTCTCTCCCTTCCCCTCCATCTCTCTTTCACCTCCTCACTCTCTCCCCCCTCCCCCACCGCGTCCTCTCACTCTCTCACTCGCAACAACCCACAAACGTTGTTATTTTCTTCTTGTACACTCTGTCAGACATTACTCATCATTTTATGACACCTTGTGAAATAGTCTGATGCTACGAATGAAACAAAGAGAAAGTATCAAAAATGGTTTATATATATATATATATATATATATATATATATATATATATATATATATATATATATATATATATATATATATATATATATATATATATATATATATATATATATATATATAAACACCTTCGACACCTGTCAACACCTTCGAATGAAATATGTGATATTATAAAACTATATATTCTTATTTTATAGCCGTATATATGTCTGTCTATGTATCTGTTTTAAACAAGATATATCAATGGATTATTATATTATTTTGGTTTGTATAGGATATGAGCCAAGAAAGAATAAAATGTATATAGTTCGAGATATAACACAAAACGTCCTATATGTTTGTCCATTCTGTCTGTAAAATAAGATATCTCAGGCGTTGCGTACTGAACCGATTTTCACGAACGATTCTGGGCAGGTTGAGGGAGAAGATCGGATATAGTGCCTTTGACGGACACACAATCTGTACTGTGTAACTAATCTCAAATTGCTAACACTCCAAAGCAGACATAAGCTATTCCGTATTATATTATCATTAACAGAAACACAGATATATTCATGTATCTACAGATTTCTGCACACTCACACACACACATACGTACACTCACGCAGTCTTCATATAGCACACTAACACACACACGCACGCACACACTTCATATCACACACACACACCATAATTATCACCGACCATCCCAACATCCATAAAGCAGACCTTCCTCAACTTAACTCAGATTAATACACCCAAGTGACCCAACCCATCCTTCCTACCTTCCGTCCCTCATGCACTCTCTCTCCCACACGAAGCGAAAATTGAGGTCGTGGTGTAAGCGAGCAGCAAGCATCCTTTGGGAATTGGGGCCTTTAACCATCCTCTCCTATACATCACACGAGAGGACTAAGAATACGGCCGTTTTCATATTATCATAATCACTGCGTTTATCCCGGGAAGTGGGTCGGGGTTTTAAAGCCGGGGGAAGGAGGTTTTAAAGTGCAGCGAAGGGATTTTAACTTACGTGCTAGGAAGAGGTTCTAAAGCGTATTATGATGTAGGTTCTATTATTATGAAGTGCTTGGGAAGAGGTTTTAAATCACAGGTAAAGACCAGAAAATTAGACTCACTCAGAGCACCAAGCGAGAAGAAGATTTAATATAGAAAAGTTGATAGAGTTGGTTCATGATCTAATATAATCCTCTCAGTTGCTCTGGTAATACTGGGAAGTGGTGGTGGTAGTGGTGATAAAGGTGGTAGTGGTAGTGGTGATAAAGGTGGTGGTAGTGGTAGTGGTAGTTGTGGTAGTGGTATTGGTGATAGTTGTGGTG